>OW388292.1:47349677-47595595 GCA_936450465.1 Gibbula magus | reverse complement strand
CGAGAGAAATACCGCAAGGGTTAAATCAGCCAGTAATGCAAACTGGCAAGAGTTATGCCTTGCGTTTGGAAGTTGGGTTTCATAACATAACATATACTCGTTTCAGAAACAAGTATTTTCTTATTTTCTCGCTGCGATTAGTATAGTTATACATTGGTATATGATCATTCAAATTTAACAAAGGAAAAAATTACATGAATTATTATTACGTTTTATTGTGTATAATGTGTGTAATAAAAAATCGCCATCCTATATCGTGCATTAGTCATACAACCCGTATGCCTGGTATTGAATTAATATCAAGAGCCTTTAATACAGTCTCGATATATGCAAATTTAAAGCTATATACATTGAAATTGAAAATAAATTTGTGATTTTCCTTCATTGAGAAACCTATTTAGTGGATAGAAATTGATTTAAATCATGCATTAATCTGCGCATTGGATAAGAAAACCCAGTTCTACCGCAGTTCGTCTTCAGTGGTGGAATAACGCTATTTGATACCTTCGATGAGTCACATTCGATTAAATCACGAATTCGTCTAGTGGAGCCTTACAAAAGTTTATGACCACTGAAATCCTCAATTTTGTATTAATTCATGTCCGTATTAGCTCGAATTTCTCCCCTACCTCTCTGCCACAACCATTGATCTGACCCCTATTTGACTTATTTGTAAGGGTTGTTAAGTTAGGATTTAATTAGCAGATTTCGTTTGGCAGATTTAACTAATAGAATTATAATTCCTTGTACAGACAGACCGATAGGAAGCCAGATCTGTCTGTCTGTAGTTTTCCTTATCGCGCATTTATACACGTTAAACTGCACTTAAGCTTCAAATTTAGTCACGTGCCATTATTCTCAATAAGAGCGCAGTTTTCCGAAGTTCTCTTAATGTTAAGATCGCCTTAAGCCAGTTTCAATGTGAGGATTTGGAACTATCTTAACAGGTATAGATTCCTTGGGGTTGATTAATAAGTTACGACTAATCAAACATTTAAATCAGGAAGACTCGGCGATAGTTTATAATTAATTGGTGAACATCAATTACATTATTACATTAGTGCTAAAAAGATTTAATTCGGTCATATTCTAACTCAGCTTTGACAGAACATTTCCATTCGGTATTTTGGTGTAATATTTAATAATAATTTAATAACTACATTTGAGTTAATAATGCATAACTGTTTAAGTTAAGTTATATATTCGGTATATACCGAAAAATCACGTTGATGTATCGTGTACCGGACCGAAAGCAAAATACCGCGGTTCAACTACTGTAGTTGTGAACCGCTTCATCTCTACTTCTTATACAGATTGAAACGTAAAGATGGGTGTTTCAGGATTGTTTATATATGTATAATATATACCTGGGTTCATTTTAGCTAGTTTACGGTTCATTATCTGCATCTATAAAGTAACACAAACCAACGAAAAAAAAGAAATGTCACTGTACAAAATAACAAGATACTTCAATCCTCGAGTGATAAATAGGACTGAAACAAGGTTACATCATGTCTTCAGAAGCATCTTTTTACACTTTTTAAGAAATCGTCGGTGCGGAATCTCCTGCACCAGATGAGACAGGAGCGTCAAAAAACTATGTTTGGCTTGTTGTCTCTCGTCCTACAGAAATGATGCGTTAACAAATATTAAATCCGAAGAACGTTGGTATGGTCGACGACATTTTTATCAATTACATTTCTACTTTTTGAAACATTTCTACATATACAAGAAAAGCTATTTCAGCACCCCAAGTGTATTTAAACAGACATTAAAATATAAGTATCATCCTCTGATGTATGTAATTGTGAGTTTACATAACATGTGCCTATCGCGGACAACCAACATCGACTTTCTCAAACAGCAGCTTTTCGTTTTCTACTCTGTTGAATATGGGTGACGTTTATTTTGTTCTTCAGTTTAGTTTGTAATGTCTCCTTCACGTAACCGTTCTTCAATTGTTTTATTATGAACCTAAAATCACAGTTATGTACCCCTGAACAAAATTAGTTTACCAGAATATTTGAATTGTTTAGTATGTTCGAAGGACTGGCGTTCAATCGGATATTTCAGCATTTTAAATTAATCTAAACATTATCCGTTATTTTGGGTATAAATATTGCTTAAAGAGTCTTGATTTCAACATTAGGAGCCAAAACACTTCCTTTGATATTCCATTTGGTTAGTTTACATCTATAAATTATCCATTAGAAGAAGAGAAATCTTCTTAAATTCACAACATTTTTAACCATTACGTTTTGCAAATAGCTTTCGTTTTATATTCTAAAAGGTAACGTTACATCCATAAATTAACAATTTGTTTTGAAAGAAATATTCACAAAACAATGTAGAATCCATTCTAACCAAAAATTGTGTTATTTAACAATCATTTGATACTTGAACTGAATGTTACATAAAAAAATCTCGCTTATTAACAAACCTTCCAATGTTTTCGGAACCATTTCTGTCAAGAAAATTCCGTTGCTCAATTTGCCATAAAAAAAAAAATGTTTGATAGTTAAACTAGCCCATTAGCAAAACACATAACTTACGATTTACATTTCACAATTTATAGGTTTAAGTACAAATATAATCAAAAAGTCGTAGATTTCATTCTTAGAATTCTCAGAATCAGTTCTTCACCTTATGCCAACAGTGTGAACACATCGCAATAGTAAGTCGTCAAAACTAACCAACTGACGAATAAATCAGCCATTCTTGGGCTAGAAATTGTTTGGCTTCACTGGTTAGTTTCATTAACCATTGTTGTGCCACAAGAAATCTTGCAATGCTATAAGATTGCGTTAGTATTGATCGACTCCAACTTTGCCTGAAGAAAACACTTCTGGAGCCGAAACTGGAGCCAATTAAGTGTTGGCCCTACATTAAAATTGACCTCTATGGACATTGTTGGCCTCAACTCCCGAATTTTTCAACTAATGCATGATTGATCCCCGTACTTTATTCAATTATTATAATGCATAATGGTATCATAGAAGCCCCCCGATGTCACGCGATGATAGGTTACAATTCCTGACTCATGATAATTGCCCGAGGAGTCATAGCAATTGTTGCGTAAAGCCAAAGACGATGGTGAATAATTGGTGCGAGGTTTCCAAAAGTCGGGTTCTGAGGCGTGTTCAGCAGGGTGAACACTCGCGAGTTTTCGACGATACCCGTTTCTGAACAAAAGCAAGATCGTGAGTACCTGCGAATACAACTGTGAACACTTTGGAGCAGTCTCGCCAAGCGAGTCGCGTTTCACAAAGTTTAATTACCTCATAAAAAGTATTGATAAAATAGTGATTAACCCCTCAATTGAAATTTAGCCGAATGCTATTTGAAGGCATCTATTTATTTAAAATGGTGTCGATGTTCTGAAACCATCATGGAAAATACTGGCGACAAGTTTCGTTCAGCAGCCATCCGCGTGTACGCTAAGCGAGTACTCGTGCTGTTGAACAAGCCTCTGGTGCGTGAGGGCTGTTAAGTGTCAACGTTGTTGCAGGGATAGTATAACACCATCAACTATGCAAATGCATAAAATAATCTTTCGTTATCTTCCTTAATTTAAGCGACATTTGTATCAATTTGATTCACTTTTAACGTGTCAAATTGCTGCTATTTAACTGGTACATGATCTTGGCCAAGGAGGAGGTAACTAGTGGTTTTATGTGTGACATAAATCCCTTGGATGATGTAGAGGATGAAACGAGTGATACCCAAAGAGGCCGGCAATTGAATATGTGTTGGCCCTGTGTGTAGCACAAATAACCACAATTAGTGAAGTTCGGCAACAGTGGGCGTGGTTTTCAGTGGATAGGTGACCCACTACAATGACTGGTTAATCTGAGAGTTTTGGGGTATATTTACTATACCACACTGAAACATGAATTGTGAAACCTGTATAAATTCCTCTGTCCACCTACATGTAGCAGTGAATTCCCAATACGGTAGGTAAGCCAGCACGTCGTTGCACAAAACAACATTAACACTAAGGTTAACCATTACAATAAGCTACCTTAAAGATTAAAGGTTACCTAAATGTTTCGTACAACGGGTCCGAGGGGTATTTCGTTGACCATAATAATATTTGCATTACTTTATAATAATAACACTGAGCTTACATGGGACTAAATGTCGTGCTGTCATATCATTTTGGAATCGTGAACCACCCATCAACCCCAATCTATTAGAGGCTATTCTTTTTTCTTTGTTTATGTTTTTATTTCCCATCAGATGTTTACATATACATAAGAAAGAGTGGTCATGTCATGTGATATATAATATGGCATTAGAGGTGTTTCTTGATTTTCTCCAGTTATCGTGTGAATGTAAAGGTATGAATCCAGGGTAACTAATAACCGAGTACAGATTCGGTTTCAAAACTAAAGCTCCAGCATGAATGACCTTCAGTTTCCAGCTGCAGATAAACGCGTCGAACAACCGTCGAATTATCACTCGGCTATCAGATCATTCGCTACTAACACTTGCCACTACCAGCGGATTGATAGGCCTTCAACGGTAATATAAGACTTGAATGAATCTAAATTAACCTGTCCAGGGATCGACCTGTGAGCATCACAACAGCTACACGTATCTATCAACAAGATAAAGCTAATCATTGCCTATACATCTTTGGGGGATTCGAACCCCGGATTGCTTTTTGCATCTGGCCATTCTCATTTCCCGAGAGAATTTAATTGACTCTTCTGTTAATGTTACTTGCCGTTTCAAACCAGATGTTAAAGGCTTTATTGGCTTTAAAGCGGAAATTGCTTCCGGATGACCAGTGGCGATTTAATGTCACTGGTCAGTTGTTTCCGTTTTGAGGTAAGTAATGCTCCGGCCAGTGATAGCGTATCTGTCTTCCGTAATTATATGTCACCTCCACGCAGATGCTTGTTATGGCAACCTTGGGATGTCTAACCGCGAGTGATTGATGCTAATCACCTGTGATGTGGTTGAATGTGCCATGATCACTGTTTTTGTAGGAAGTAGAAATGAGCCCTTCTTTTTAAAACCAATGTATACTATCATTAAACCCAGAGAAAAGGTAATTGCGATTGTATCAATTATCACGGGAGCTACATGTCATGCAAAGGACACTTTAAAAACTATTTTTTTGTAATCTTTTTTAGAATTATACATAATTATGTGAAATATATTAAATGATTGTGAAATTTTAGATACACATTAACGAGTTAAGCATAGATTAAACCAACAACGATACTATTTCGGATACAGTTCGGACTGGTGTCTTGTATATTATACGGATATGATTAATTTTGAGGTATTGATACTTATTTTAAATCCATATGTTTTTTCAGAAAGGTATTTTTGGTTCAAGTCTCGCCTTGCAAGTTTGGACACAAAATAACAATTGTTCTACAGGCAGAACATTTTGTATGCAAAGCTACATTGAAACTCATCAGTATAACCAGCGATTGGTTAGCTACATCTGATGCTCGCAGGTTTCACCTCAGTGCATGATGACAATAGTGTTACTGACCTTCTTCCTGCAGTACTAGCAGCTGCGTGTGTAGGTTAAATAAACTTTAAACCTAATCATGATAATACGACTTACCTGTATATGCGTCTTCCAACGGCATAAGATGCAAGCTCACTATCAGCTGTGTGAGATACAAGAAAAGCTTTTAAAAAGGCAAATAAACATCTGATAACTGAGTGGAATATCGGTGTGTTGACTGACCGCTAATATTATCGATTTGTAGCTGCTTGCGTCGCTCGGATAACGTTTCCAGGTAAATTTTCTTGGATTTTCCGAAACTGCAGTGCGAAATTTTGCACTGAATTGATACATGTCTGTTCATTCAGGTGTAAAATGGTTTTGAATTGAAAATCTAATGTTTATTAACGTTGAGATTCAAAATAACACAACGATCATTTCAGTTTGAGATGTTCAAACAAAATCTCTTTTCGAAGTTGAACGGACAATTATTTCGGATAACCCACATGGTAACGTAGTTAAACATTTGCTACAGCTTTGTTCATTTGTCATATATTTTTTTCCAAAATATGAAGAGGCCAAGCATGATTGGACGACAGTTTATTTTGAATAGTCCAACTGTATTATTTGGTGAAATCCCAACTGTGTATCCAGGTTTGAAGCGTTTGCGCCTCCAACTAACAATCTTTGATAGGCCTTCTTTCATAATTTCATATTATTAAAAATAGGGAAACATCCTGAAAATTCTATTTGTGTATGTGTCAATGGTCATTATCAAATATTCAAAATGTGTCTGGAAACGTCATTGTCCGGAAACGAAAAGTGGCAGACGGACGCATGGGCAACATTCAATTCTTATTTCCCCAGTAAACTCGGCGACTTGCACATATTACTGTTACCTCTACAACTCGAGCAAATTGGGTGTTGAATCGTAAAAGTGCCACATATTGAATATTTTACGAACGCTTCCTTCAGTTATGCGTTTTCGAAGCACCTGTAATGATCACCAAACTGGTTTAATATTAATCAGTAATAAATACAATCGCCGAATAAAAAATAACCTGAATATTAAAATCAAATAAATCAAAATCAAACATGAAGCATAGTAATAAAATAAAATAATAGGATGTAAATAGAAGAGATTTGTACGTTATTTGTTGCACTTTATTTCCATTTCCTGCAAGGATTTTGCCCCACAATAAAGAGTCAATATTTATATTGTTTTATGATTTAGAGAGCAGATATTGCTTCTTACCCTGATCTATACTCGCATAGAGACATGTATTATTTGATCAAATCTCTTTACGATATGACACGGATTATGGCCAGTTCATCTTTTCATTCATAAAGATATGGGTGTTATACATGGTTTTACATAGGCGGGAAAAAGATATTTGCTACAAAGGCATCGATAAACATGTAAGGCCCGTTCACATTAGAATCATTTACTACAAACCCGTTCACAGGTTCAACATTTATTTAAAACGAATTCAGAGAATAAACGTCAATTTGAACCAATCCACAAAGGGAACCATTTCCTTGGTTATATTTCACTTATAAATACCAGTCACAAGGGTAACATTTTCGTCAGGCCGATTTCTGTAATATCTGTCTCACATAAGCAAAAGATCTGAGATTCCGGGGATATATTGTTTTTGTCCATCTGTCTGTCCGTCCTTCCGTCCGTGTGTTTGTCTACAAAAACTTTAACCTTGGCCATAACTTTGTATTGCTCAGAGCTAGGGCTTTCATACTTGGCATGTGCATACCTTGTGATGGGTCCTTTCAGATGAGGTCATCATATTTGACCTTGTGACCTTGACCTTGCCGCAGTGGACATATTCAGAAAACTTTAACCTTGATCATAACTTTGGATTGCTCAGAGCTAGGGTTTTCATACTTGGCATGTGCATACCTTGTGATGAGACCTTTAAGATGAGGTCCTCTTATTTGACCTTGTGACCTTGACCTTGCCGCAGTGGATATCTTCAGAAAACTTTAACCTTGGCATAACTTTGGTATATCCGGGGGCATCCGTGTTTAACAAACACATCTTATTCTGTATACGGATTGTATTTTGCTCACCAAACATCGGTAACATGACAAAACGTGTATTATTCAACCTCAATTAAATACGATATTGAAATTAATATCATATTACTTACCGTGTTTGGACAGAAGAGCTGTTTCGCCAAATCGCACCTCTGAAACAGTTCGAACAAAACACGGGCTGACTGCATTGTAGCACGTGCGAGGAAGATGGTGTGATTCTTTGTGAGACTTGACATTTGGCTTTCGTGGCGTGCAGACACTTTATTGATAGATATTTGAAAAATGATTTGAATTTTTGATATTTTGATCTTGAATATAGTGTCATATTTGGACATTGAATACTGTCATATTTGAACATAGAATACTGTCATATTTGGACATTGAATACTGTCATTTTTGGACATTTAATACTTTCATAATTGGACATTGCTTATTGTCATAATTGGACACAATTTGAAATACACGAATGTCATATTTGGACAACATCATATGTGTAACATAATTACAGAATAAAGTTTCTTAAATTTTATTGAGTGTTGACTTACATTTTATGAGACAGTGTATTCACTGCGTAACAGTGTTTAATAACAAAAACATATCTGGTAGTGCTAAAATAAGTCATGCGTATTTATGAATAACTTGTCAGTCATGTTTCAATACGATGCAGTGTTGCCAATAAACATGTGGAGAAATAAAGTTTATATGATAATGTCCCATGTTGTTTTATATAAATCAATTAAATACGATTAACAAGGTCAATATGTCTTGTCATTCGATGAATGTGTTGCAGGGAAGAGGCATACAGCTGCATCCCAAAAGTATGTTCACCTAGTTACGTATTTTTGTTACGTCAATATAATTACACCATATGACAATGAATCATCCTACAAAGGGAAAGGGATGGTTCTGTCGCCATATTGGATTTTTGGCATTGCGTGAAATGAAAACACGCTCTATTGTACCTAATTTTCAATTTGTTAATCACTAAAGACATACACTGATAGAATATTCATACAGTAACCTATAACATGTCATAAAACTAATAAACAATATGCTGTTATGTTGTAGCGAAGTTTTCCCCAATCGCAGCGCCGATGAATGGCTTCTATTCTCATTGTTTGTGTTTTTCAACAAATGTGCGTTGTGTTTATCAAGTTGTGAAATATAAAGTCATCAAAAGATTACCTCTATTAGTATATTTCAATTTGACTGTGTTTAATCATGTATTAATAACATATATGTGTTAACACGGATATCCCCTCGAATTTCGTTTCCACAAAAATAGCCCGATATAGAACCCTCCTTTTAAACAACCATTCTTAACTTAATAAGTGATATTCACGTAACTGGTGCATTGTTTCAAACTTTGGCATAATGAAATAGACAGGAGTCAAATTTTGAATATTAAAATTTATTTCAGCCGTTGCTCGCAGGTTTCACCGCAATGCATAACCACGTGGCGTTGCGGGCTTTCTCCCTGCCATAATACTAGCAGCCGTGATATAAGTGAAATACTCTTGAAAGCGGCGTTAAACCCTAACTCACTCACTCACTCAAATTTATTTAATTTTCGAATAAATGTTCTCACATTGATTAAATGTGAACAAATTCATCACAAATCATCGAATGAATATACAGTAAGAGGAAATGCATGTTTGACCCAGTTTATAACTTGTTGTATATTTCACTTAAGAAAATAAAAAAAACTGTATGGTTTATTGGTCCCTGATCACTTCAAAGAGCTGCCAAAACGTTAGCTGTTAAAAGGAGGGTTCTATCGGGGTATTTTTTGTGGAAACGAAATTCGAGAGTTTATCCCTGTTTACACAACTATGCTACAAATACATGATTAAAACACAGTCAAGTTAAAAGACACTTATGAAGGTAATATTTTGATGAATATTTCACAATTTGATAAAGACAAGCGCACATTTGTTGAAAAATAAAAACTATGAGAACTGAAGCCATTCATCGGCGCTACGAGTTGGGAAAACCTCGCTACGGCCTAATAACAAATTGTTTATTAGTTTTATGACACCTTATGTGTTACTATGTGAACATTTTACCAGTGTTTATCTTTTACTCTTATGGCGGATTTTGCCGACAGAACCGCCCCTTTAACTATCAGGTGTAAAACTATATTATGTCGTGGATCATTCAACTGTCTTCTTCTTTCGCGTTGATACGATGCTTCAAAGACATCCCGAATTGCGAAATAAGTGTACTACACAGGTACAGGTAGGTGAGCATTATTTCAACTGCACTGATATAAAATAATTCAATGGCTCGGGGCAGTAAGTCGATAACCCACAAAAAGTTACTTTTGAGAAAATCGAGTTCAAAATTGTTTGGTGGATACCAAATTTGTTTAAATATTGAACTTTAGCAAAAACATGATAAACCACATTTAATAATCGATAGTGAAAAATATTGTCTTTAACGTAATCGTCAGAACTTTCATAGTCTTATTTATGTAATGGTTTGACGTAAGTTTGATCACTTTTGCTGTCATTATCATAGTTGAGTGATGAATTTTCCCGCAATACATCCTCGTTAGAAAGCATGCTGGACGACATGTTTTGTGGCTTATCAGATTCTTGCAAACATGGAAAAGGAGGAATGTGCCTTATCCTGAATATGGGAATGATCAACTCATCTAAAGTTTGGCAGGAAAGTAAGTGACACCCCTATTTCATACAATAACTACAAAACCAGACAAACTAGCAAACTCATCTTTCGCCAATCTTAATTTTATTTTTGTACCTAATAGAACTCTAAACTGAAAATTTTGTGAAACGAAATAAAAAAATCTGTCTATATGACCATCATATGAAATCTGATGTAAACACGCAAGGCTTGCAGAGGGCTAGGGTGGTGTCCAGAGTTTGAAACAGCCGCAAGTTGTTATTTTAGGATGTGCTTCGTCACAGAAACTAGGACAGAGGACGGGTTTGTTTGACACCTCTATTATAAATGTTAAAGGCGCTGTAGCACGTTGTTCTTCTTGAAATAAGGTGCTCCTACGAAAATGAAAATGTGAATGTAAGTATTACTAATAGCTAAATCACACCCTTGGATTAATAAAAAGTCTTAGAGTTCTTAAACGAATGTACATGGTTCGTTTAAGTCATGCGAGTCCAATTACAATCGAATGGCCATTTTAATATGTTCACCTTTAAATAACCGCTCGAATGCAGGTCACGTGGTCTGACTGATGTAGTGATACATTAACACTCACAGAAGTCTTTAAATATGGTGGCACGATGGAATGGTCAACCAAAGTGTGGTTGTACACACGTCGCACCGGATAACCGTTTTCTATGGATACGGCTCACCAGGTCGTGTAATGAGTTGTTGTACCCTCTAACGTAACAGTATACTGTACAAACTTTAATAATAAATTTGCAACTTTTAGAAAATATAACATGCAAAACACGTGCTACATCACCATCATGTGATTACAATTACAAAATATCTGTGTAAACATATGTATATCAATGAAATTTGAAATGAAAGATTATGTTCGTGTAAAATATCTTTCCAAAATTGGAAAGGTGTGGAAAGAACAGGATTTAATACTGAGATCATAACAAATCGAATGTAATTTCATGTGTGTGTATATATATATATATATATATATATATATATATATATATATATATATATATATATATATATATATATATATATATATATGTGTGTGTGTGTATTAGTACTAGTGTCAAATGGCCGGGTGCACGTGACACTTTAATAAATAATTTTCTCTCTGTAAAAGTTTAGGGTTTATGTTTTAGATATTCTTAAAAAATGACATACTGAAGAATAACTTTCATATAAGTTCATTTCCGACCGGTTTCACGACATAGTGTTCATCAGAAAAACTTACATACATTGTGTTGCTAATGATGTAGCGTCAACAATGACAAGGGACGTAATTCATGACGTCATACGCAAGCCACAATAAAAAAAATATATACCGTAAATGCGACGTCAACATGGTTTCATATTAAGTAGAGTTAAGTTTGGGCGTATATCCTTCAATAAAGAATCTTTCTTTGATTTTCCTCAGCTCTTCATTCTCTGTGCGCATTTTGTAAATTGGACAGATTGTAAATTGGGGTGTATGTGCGTGTGTATATATATATGATTATCTATGTCATATTATGTTTACTACGCTAGTGTCTGAACATGAGTATTTCCAGAGCGAGAGCAAGGGACATACCGATATTCAGGTACGAGAGTCGTAAGTGTGCTAAGACACGAACATTATATTCTGTTTATTACCGAAGTCATAAAAGTAATGACAATACGCTTAAATCCACCTTCAACCATAGGCTGGCAACCCGACGTTATCGCATTCAGAACGCAACGTCATATACGAAACGATGTCTCAAAGCATTGTTTATGACGCCACGTTACCATGACAAAGTGATATTTTGCCCTAGGGCATCGTATGAAAAATATTATCCTTCATATAATTGCCCTCGTAGGGAATAAACCATGTACACACCACTCGTAAATAATCGACGTACGAAAATACAGTGTGATCTTGAAGATACATCAATACACTGACAAACAAACTGCTTATGAAGTGCAACATAAACAACCATTAGGGCGTGGTTCAAAACCACAAACAACAACGATACATACATTTAAACAGTGGTTTTAACGTCACTTACATTATTTAACCTTTTTTATGAAATTTCTATGGTTCTTATAACTGCACATACTAAGCATGTAAAACTGCATCTGAAAACTTCGTCCATCAACGTAAAAATAAGTTTCCAATATTCATTCCTGAAAACACGATTCATGGCTGTCTTTTCCCACTGAGGTTACTCCCTTCATTGTCTATCGTAACCTCTGTTATATATAGGCGATATTTCATTATTCTCTGGTCACTGGTTACGTCTTTACCTTTGTCCAATCAAAAATCGTTTAACATCCGCAAACGAATTACGTCTTGTGAACAATATGGGCGCATCGTACAGTTGAAGCAACTCTAGTTAGTTCGACATTTTCAGAATGCTCAGTTTGTGACAACGTCGCTGATTGAACAACTAACTTCTGACGCAACCAATCAGGATTCTCCATTTCTAGCCGAAAAAGTAGCCTACATATAAGAGAGGTTACGATAGAAAATCTAAAGAGAGTAACCTCTGTGGAACGAATGGGCTGTTGTTCATGCCCTCGAAAGTTTTATCAAAAAGACCGAAGGGTTACAATTTTCAAACTTCTAATTTCTTCAACCAAGGAACAAACTTTGGCATATGCCTATTACATAACTACGGTTGACGCAATTGCTCACTTTTTTTTAATTGCTCACATTTCTAAAAATATTACTGAAGAATTTTCGACATTTTTACCCTCATTATTTTGATGAATTATACTATGTTATACGAAACTTAACCATCGTTCCTGGTGCTAAAAGTAGCAAGGTAAATTTAGGTTTCGTACTACGGTTATCAGCAATCACATGGTATTTGCAGTAAGTTGGTATTCAAACTTTCGAGAGGCAGTTATAGGGTTCACCTGTTCACCAATTTTGCAGTTGCAGATCAAAATGATGGTGGCACGTGGTCCTGTGCATAGCTCAGTCGACCGCTATCAGTGATAGCTCGCTGGATGGGTTGGTTAACCGCTGCTGGGTAAAACTGAGAAGTTTCAAGGGTTGATTCCCTGGCCCACACTGAGACATGAGTTGAGAGACTTATGGTGTCACCCTGGGTAAGTGACTTTATTCAAAATGTGCTCCTGTTCACACAGCAGCAAATGGGTACCTGGTAACGGTTGTGGAGGTGACCTTCTAGCGACAACTATGTCAGCTTGGGTTAGACCAGGGTAATAATACTCCTATAGCGCCTTGAGCAACCACTGAGTGGATGGATAAGTGTGCTCTATAAATGGACATATTACATATTATTATAACATATTTTCGGCCTTGAAGGAGATTGAGCACAATTTATTTGAAACGGTCTCAAATCGTTATACATGTATTTCATGAACTATTAACATACAGCAGACATATTTTGAATTAATTTAAATTCTTAGATCTTCTTTCTAATCTTGTGACAGATTTAGGGCGCCACAAGGAACGGTCCTAATATATTAGAGAAATGTTGGGATTTAAAAGCTTTCTTCCCGGCAGTTAATATTCTTTAGACAGTGTACAAGGGTTAAATTTTCGAAAGCTCCAGTTTTTATTATTCTCTGTATAACTCTCAAAAAGTAAACAACACAATAAAGCATTACTCACACATTCGATGGACATGAAATGTGGTGAATGTGGAAGACTCCCATTGCAGCATTTGTACATGCCAAGAGTGATTAAATGTTGGTGTAGAATTATACATATGGCACAAAAGAGACTCCCTCATCAATGTTACTTAATGTTAAAAAAACTAGATAGTTTAGGTTATAATACCTGGGCAACAGGTAAGACAACTACTGTTTCAATATGGTTTTGGGTATGCTTGGCTAGGCCAAGAAATTGGAAATGTGGATTATTTTATTTATTTGTTCAAGCTGAGGCTAGGAGATAATTTAAAACAGTCCTGTACTCATCAATAAATGCATCTCCCAAATGTACATTTTACAAGGAGTTTAAATCTCTGCAAAAATGTTGAAAGATATTTGTTTTGTGATATTCCTTTGAATTTAAGAATTGCCATCTCAAGATTCAGATGTAGTAACTTTAACATTGCTGTTGAATGTGGCAGGTATAGTGATATTGAATATAAAGAAAGAATATGTCCTTTCTGTAATATTACAGATCAAGTTTATATAGAAAATGAATTCCATGTATTATTTATCTGTAAAAATTATGATAAACTCAGAGCTAAGTATCTTCATAAATTTATTAAAACACCATATTTGAAACATTCCATTGTCAATCTGTTGCAAAATAAGAATAATGAAATTATATACAGTGTTGGTTTATACCTATATAATGTCCAGAAACTTATTAACTCCAGGATTTAGAGCTACAATGACTTGCTGCGCACACTGTTCAATCCATGCTATATGCCTGTATTATGGGCCGAAGGCCTCCATACTGAAATAAATCTGGCTGTCTGTCTGTCTGAAATGAACATGTTATTCAAATTATCACATATTATTTAAAGGAATTTCGAAAATCTACCCCTTCTGTCTAACTTGCCAAAATGTGAAACCTTTCACCACGTAGGTTTGAGACAGTCTGATTAAAATCGACGGTTTTCCGTGGAATAAAAATTGCGAAATAGTGCATCTACCGGGATACGAACTCACATCGGTCGTAGGTTCCACGCCAAACCGTCTGATAACATCCCGTAGACTCGCGTGTTCGAGCGCAATTAAGGTAGTCAATCATAAGACGCCCAACAAAGCTTTCGGTGCGAGAAGCTATGGGCAGAAACCTCGGAACAAGGTCAATTTTAATCAGACTGAAGTTTGAGACTGATTATTATTATTATAATGATCATGTGTCAGTAGAAGTAATACAATTGACGTCCAGACAAAGTTAAAATTACATGATAATTGCACTGAGACACATGTAGGTGATCAAACTGTTGGGATGCAGCTGAATGACGATTGGTAAGTTTCAACCTTTGGATTATAAACCCATTGTCGTATGAATTCACTCGAACTCCTCATCAGCAATCTCACACAGCAGTAGACGTTGACAAAGCCAGGTTATGGAATCTGTAAAGGAGAGTGAACTGGATGAATCAAGCCCCGGTTTCTACCTTGCTGTAGTTGGTGCGTTTATTGGGGTTTTATAGACTCAAATTTAGTCTAAGGATTTCTTTTTTTATAAAACTGTACCTTTATCCTCATGATTATATTTTTTTTAATACTTTCAGTTCCATAGATTCAACATTTCCACGACCTTGCCATTTAGACCCATCTAATTGTGTATTAAGTTTATCTAGACTTGCTGAATTACAGGCTCTTATTTTTTTCAAAATCACGGGCCAGGACCATTGGTTCAATTGCGCCGTTAATTGTGATTTTGAAGCGCTGACCTTCTAGATTAGGTCTTAAACAGAGGAAGATATTTTTCGCTATGTTATACTTCAGTAAAAATCACTTATAACCGACTTGTTCAGTTGGTAGATAATCGGCGTTTATAAACTCACCAAAAAGAATCGCAATCATACAAAATCGGAGGATGATATATACGACTGAAACATCATGTTCAGAAGCCAACTATACCGAACTAGTATCTGCTCATATTTTTTATAACACGCGTTTTAGCTCGTTTTATTAGTCCTACAATAACAATGCGTCAACAAATACAAGTCCGAGAAGGCACATTAAATATATAACATCTTTTAATGATAACACTTCTACCTTTTATAAATATTGATCTTGAATGTTAACTGTTGTGGGCAAAACAGTTTTCGAACAAACGATTTCATCATCCAACTATATACATATATGAAAACAAAAGTATCGTACTCTGTCTTAAGAAACTGTGAGTACTTCTTTACAAATCACGCGTCTCTCACAAACATTCAAAATCGACTTTCTCCGGCAGCAGTCTTCAGTTTGTTTACTCTTGAAAATATGGTGGTATTTTTGTTCGTCAGTGTACTTGCATAACTTCTTTGACATAACTTTAATGACAAGGGTCAAAAACGAATTTGATACCTTCCTCAAATTAATTTTAGGAATTATCATTTTTTATTAATATAATCCAATGGTCTTACACTGTCGGCCAAAAGAAACACCTTCTCGATTTTCCTTGAAATGAAAGATGAAATAATTTCTGAAATATGATTAATGATGGTCTCGTTATGCTGAAACAATAATTAATATGAAAGTCGATTGAAATCGTGGGAAAACTGTGATTCGTGTCAAAAACATTCAAGAAAACTACCCAAAATGAAGACCCCTATTTCCGGTTGTTTCACTTGCGTACCGTTACCACGTATATCTGTAGCGTCATCATCTTTAATGCGAATGCGTACCTGTATAGTTGCTCGTGGTTTTATGAAAAAAATAACCAAATGTTTTTCTGATCAAGTACTGATCGAAAACTGAACAATTTATGTTATCTCATTTCAACAATTGGCATTCTTTTGTGACATGACAGCTTCTGAAATTTAAATATATATTGCAGAAATGGTGCAACTTCATACTGCTATAATATTTCTAAACTGGACATTATAGTTTTCTATATCTGATAGGATATCTGGTAGGCGTTTCTTTTGGCCGATAGTGTAGACCCCAGGAGGCATGAATTTCACAGGACAAAAGAACCCAATTTCAGTCATTTCCGCAAGGGGAGATAACCCACCGTTAAGCGAGATGAAGCAGCTGCGCCTCCACCAATCAGCTCTGACCATGTAGAAGACCGGGACCCCCAGCAGCGTGATAATGGCGGGAACAAGGTAGGCGCTTGGTTTGCACGCTATGGCGGTAACTGACAGACACCCGAAAAATATCATGTAGATCACCGGGAACACCCACGGTACCTGCAGAATGTTACATAGAGAATATTAAACGATGTCCCGTTTAATAACATATTTATTAAACGAGTGATCGGTTTGGTATTTAACGAGCGAAAGCGAGTTAGATAGGGATACCATTCACGATTTTCATAAATATGTTTTTTAGGGGACCAAGTCTAGTATTATTACTAGCTGACTTAAATCACATTGAACGAATTTGTCGATAAATGCGCTCCATTGCGATCGTGGCACTGATATTGTGACGTCATACAGAACAGAACTCAACGGATGAGTAGCATAAGAATTGGTGCCCGAGAATGGACTTTTAAATAATAAATAATTCATGATTTAAGTTCATTGTATCATGACATCAGGACCTTTAGTAACATGTGTACGATAGCTCAAAACAGAACTCAGAAATTAAGCCAATCAGATGCACGCGATTTTTTACTGCTTGGGGGCATTTATTTAGCAGTAAACCGAACTTCGCTTTTCGCATGAATATGTAGCTGTGTTTTATGTTTGTTCTAACATGTCAGAGGATTTGGAGGATCCCGAGTTGCAGGTTAAAATACCCTGATGGACAGTATAACGATCTCTCATCGTTAGAATATGCAGCTATGACGTCAGGGCTTGTTTGATAGTTTGTCCTATCATCTCTTTTATTCAAAATTTAACTACACGCATGGACATAAGGTAACTGTACTCTTCTCTAACTGTTTTTGTTTTTGTTATGTAAGGTCAAGTTTTCCGGTTCACCTGGTACGTCGCTGACGGATATTTCCGTCTGATCCGGAATATTCCGCACACGCCAATAAATTCTCCCCCTGCCTTGAAGAACGTGTAGGCACCAAGGACAGATTTCAAATCACTCAAACATACAACTATTGCAGACATGATGAACTGAAAGAAACACATTTATGTACTGAATAGATACAAGATTATAAGAAGCGCGACTTAAATTTAAAGGAGGGGTCTATCGGGGTACTTTTGTGGACCGGAAATTCGAGAGGATATCCCCGTTTACACAAATATGCTACTAATTCTTGATTAAAACACAGTCAAATTAAAATATAGTAATTAAGGTATACTAATATTTTGACGAATTTATATTGCACAGCTTCATAAAGACAAGGATGAATTTGTTGAAAAATACGAACAATGAGAACTGAACCTTTCGTCGGCGATGCGAGTTTGGATTGGGCACAAGTGATAAAAGTTATAGAAGCCCTCTCCACATAATTGGCAAATATTATGACACGTTATGTGTGACTGTGTGAACATCCATCAGTGTCTATTTTTCATTATTAAAAAGTTGTAAAACAAGGTACAATATAGCGTGTTTTCATTTCACGTAATGCACAAACTCAAAGATGGCGGATTTTGCAGAAAGAACGGCCCGTTTAAATACATGTCCATGTATAAAGTAAGCGATGTATACGATACTCAAATTGAGTTGTCAGCACATTCATAGTTCAAGTAACTTTAACTGGGGTTATTTTGGTGGAACAGGGCTTTGTAATGGATAACACCTGAATACGAGGGCGTTCTAGCAAAGGGAGGCCTTTTGCCCTAGGGACAACCCGAGGGCGCGATACCCTTCTTTTACTTTCTTGTAAATATCTGATGCTTGGAAACGGCCTTGCAATGGTTCGCGGCTTGCGGGCAAAGTGAACAGCGGCGTGCAAATTATCGTGAATTTAAAACTGGTCATGATTTCTCCTTTTAATTCAAATATGTGAAAGGGGCGGTACCAAGAGGAGTATAGAAGGTTGGGGAGTCCGTCTCTCAATGTTGATCATTCCCAGGAAGCGTGGCATCAGTCCATCCCGACCCCCTACGAAGTTCAGCCTTGGTGCGGGATCACGTAGATGAAATGAATAACATTGAATATGAAAATCAATATAAATTGATGGAATACATTTGAATAACACAATACTTATGTACAGAACATAATAATGTAAAATTAATATCTTAGCTAGGTAAAAAGATCATACAAATTGATTGATTGAATGAATATCTATTTAAATTAAAAACTAAGTATGTGTAAAAGAAACTAGAATAGAGCAAGGTTTTCATAAGGAAATGCCACTATAATAATATCCCAGGAAGGGTAAAGGTCATGGATCATGTTAAGACGCATATAGAGATTCCCCGGCAGCGCCGAGGATTGATGGCACGATAGACTGTGTTCAGACACATGTCAGAGATTACGCGACAGTACCGAAGATGGTAGGAGAGACCCTATATATGTTTTGACGCATGTCAGAAATTCCCCGGCAGTGCCGAGGATGGTAGGAGAGACCCTGATATTACCCGTCAGTGTCAAGGATGGATGGCAGTAGAGACTCTAGGTTTAGACTCATGACAAAGATTCCCCGGTAGTGTCGAGGATGGAAGGTAAGAGAGACTCGATGTTTAGACGCATGACAGAAATTCCCTGGTAGTGTCGAGGATGGATACCCACCTGCTGGCAGTGAAGAGCATCCCGTTGGCGGACCCCCCAGCGGAAATGGCCACACACGGGAGGATAAGCCACTTGAACATCTCTAGCTTCCTCTCTCCGAACATCTGCGGGAAACATTATGCTTATGATTATAATAAAGAAAGAACAGGTGTAGGAAAGGTCAATGAATATATGTAAGCGAACGCTGCAAAAATCTCATCTACATGCAAAGATCGTATATCTCCAATCACAGGCCAAGTTTAGCGCAAATGTTTTCACGCAACAATATGAAATTACCAGTTTTAAGCGAACGTTCGCACAAGTGAAAACTGGTCATTTCATCTCTGCTGCGCAAGTTCAGCGCAAAATATTTACGCTAAAGTTGGCGTATGTTCTGACTGGTATCTCGTCATCTTACCATGAGATATTATATGAGAAGTCACTCTCCTTTTTAATATCACATGAAATGAAATTCGATCACTTTCTTGTCCAACAATAGAGAATTGTGCAATCAAAGTTTTTTGGAGTTTTTTAAAGTTTTTTTTATTCACTTCAGTTGGATACCATCATTGTTTCAAAGTATAGTTACATAAAGTGAGATAATAAAACATGACAGCTAACATATAGTTTTACTATTACCAGTGGGAACAAGAATAAATGGACAGATATTGACGAGACACGTACAGTCATTAATAATGCATGGGTTTATATATATATAACATGAAGTTAGATTACGTTCTTAAGTATTTTCCATTTTCATATTGACATTTTTTCTTGCAAAATTTTTATCGATGTCAACGACATCCTTTAATATTCCTGTATATATTGTGAAACTAGGTTTCAAATCCTTAATGTTCATGACAAAAATGTGCCGTTTAGCTAATAATATCATATTGTTCAGCAAGAGGTCATAGTTGGCACAAACTAATATATCTTGAGTTGAGACCTTGAATGTTCTACTTAAGGCTCGATTAATAAATTGTGTGAATTCTTCCCAAAAGATTCAAATGGTAGGACACTCAACATAAACATGATAAATATTCTCGCTTGAACCACACGATGAACATAAGTCATTATCAATTTATTTAATTTTCAACAACTCTCTCTTAGTATAGATAGCTCTATGTATAAATTTGTATTGGAATTCCAATAGCTTTGCGTCTTTTGTGCATTTTCTATAATTCAAAACTATATCTCTGTGCTATGCGCTCATGTTACATACAAGTCAGAGGTCTGTCGCAGATGTAAAAAGTTTGATATTGGATAGAAATAAGAACGGTGTCCTTTTTTAAAATTTACACCGCCAGAGGATTTTGAAAAACGAATAGATGACCCAGTTTGGCGGAGGTGACTAGGGAAGACGAGAATTGTGTAACCTCTGTCGGGAAACAATGTATTTCACATAATTATTTCTAGTTTGATAGGGGTTAATATTCGACGTAATTACTACATGATTTTAAATGGATTTATTTCACCAGAAGAAACAAATCTAGGTCATCAAAAGTAAATCCGTGAATGGTCTAACTGAAAATATGGGGTGTAAGACCACTGCAATACAACAAGGGAGCTGAGAATAAGTAAAATCATTACTTATATGATAAATCATCATAAAGGCTGCTACAACTCCAAACAAGATATGTTAGCCTAAAGGCGGCATCCTGCTTGGAAGGCTAAAATATATATTTCAGACATCCCGGGAGAACTAACTTTCTAGAAGTGGGGGAGTACCGTCAAGGGTAAAACCACAGAGAATAATTCCCAAGCTTCAACTTTCATGACCTTTCGGAACATTGACAGCAATAATTGACAATAATGTGTTGTGAATATACTTGAAAACACGTACAAATATTTTTTATGCTTTTTCCTAATGAAAATATTAGCCATAATTGGTCATAACATATTTGGTTAGTACCGCCAAGGCCACGATTGTTCAGCCAAGGAATGGCGCTTATTTATCTTTCCCGGCAATGACCCCGTTTGACACGGAATCATGACTGCATTTTGATTTAATATATTTCGGGTCCCATTCCTATAGAGTGATACCTACCACGGCGACTGCAACGCCCGACAAGATCTCGTAGTTGGTGAGAACTGCGTGGTAGGCAACATTAGCCAGGATGTAGGTGATGGTCGGTATACCAAGCCCGAACAAGATGGCGATCGGGATGGTTCTGTTATAAAGCCGATACACTTAGACGTACATTCAGTCTCTTGTAAAACTCATTTTTAAAGAAAAGGTGTGTATTGCATTTAATATTCTCGTTTGTACAATTATTACAATATTTATAGGTGATCATTAATTGTAACATAATACGGTGTATCCTGAAAACCAGGTGACTTTGTTTCTTCCAAATGTACCCCTGGACTCTTTCCCGTTGAAATCATCGATTCGTTCTAGATATAAGGACCAATCAATGTCTATATTCCAATCAGCGCTTTCCTTACGTCCCCAGAGGACAATTGACCCCACCCATGAAGAACTGGCGATAACTTATTTACCATTAAAGATACATGTCTGATGGAGTTTTACAACACAACACAGCAAATTCCTCTGAACACGTAACTTTTTATGATATTCAAATTCAAAGAGGTTTAACATTTCTTTTGGCGTTCAGTTTAGTATTAATGAATGCAAATGATTGGAAGTGCGCGAATGTTTGTCATTGTTAATATATTAAAAAGTACCTGTCTGAGTGTTGTCAAATGTGACCGTGTGGGAGAGTGTAAAAGGGACAGTAGCACGTTTTTTCGATCAAATAAGTTGATGAAATGTATTGGAAAAATACTGTAACCAATAGTAAAACACCCTTCTCTCTTCGAAAAATCAAGTTTAAAATGAGTGTACATGGTTCGGTAAAGCCATGCGAATCGTGTTTTTGTAATTCTAAAAAATAAAATGTGTTTATATCAAAATGGCCGCCATGCAATTTTTGCTGTATACGCAACACCGTTATTACCACTACGGATAATTGGTTTGTCTAATAAGATATTTTACCCTCTAAAGTAAATATAAATGACATAAACTATCATTAAAAATGGGAAATTTGAAAAAAAAATCAATTTTTTTAACATTAATTCGTATGTTTTCAATGAATTTCGGTGATTAATGTACCTCTGAGGTTTTATCACCTCTTCCGTTGCGATGTTTATGTTGTCCCTGTTGAGAGAAAAAACACTTGCTGTTTATTTGGTGATCGTTGTAAACTAAGAAACAAACATTGTGTTATTTTCGATTAATTCAATTTTAATAAGAAATGTGATGCATTTGATAATGGCACGATAACGAATCAACAGCATCAACATCAATATCATCAACATCAACTTTAGCAACAATATCAGCTTTTGACATCAGCTTCGACGTTACATTACCATTTCCAAGAACAAAGAATTATCATCATCAGCATCCACATAAGCATCAACAATAGCAGCATCCACATAATCATCAACAATAGCAGCATCAACAATAGCAGCATCCACATAAGCATCAACAATAGCAGCATCAACAATAGCAGCATCCACATAAGCATCAACAATAGCAGCATCAACATTTTGAACCACATAAACAGAAATGGTTATCAAGAGCAATTGTGTCATGATAATAAATAATATTCTTCGGCAGTAAAAACACAGTAATCAGCTTGGTCGATCCTATTTCGTGACGTCACCCTCAATTGTTGTATGACGTCACATACGACGAAATACGGGAAGGAGAGCTTAAGCAGTGAATGTTTCGCAAAAAGTAAAATATATGCACAAGAACATTACAAAATATATGTTTTATGAAAGGCTGGACACTCAACCTACCATCCCCCATATGCGTACAGTCCTGCATAGATACCGAGAGCCACGCCCCCTACCGACAGACCTGTGGGCTGGAAGGGCTGTGAGAAGTGCTCTGTGTGACCTGGAAGTGGTATAAGGGCTTTAAGGATTGAGAAGACTTTAACCATAGGTTAACATCCGACGCCAAATGGCGCCAGTCTCTGTCACTGGCTAATTTAAGACTTGCTGCATTTCGTCGCCGTTTCTGTGCAAGAGATTTCTGATGTAGCTACAAGGTCCAAGTGCAGCAGACAGTTTCGCTGGCATAGAAACATACAGTAAGATTTAACTTAGCCAGTGATATAGTCTGGCGCGAGTTATGCCTCAAGGGGATAATTTATTCATGAAATACATTTTCGTTGCTGGGGTAATTCAAGCATGAGATACCAATACATAGTGGGTGATATGAATAGGTTCATCAATGCCGTTTTCAAGATCAAAGTGACAAAGGAGTAGTCGACGTTAGCGAGCCAACATCATGTTGAAACCTATCGGGTAGGGTTGAAGCTCGCGCCAGTCTCCGTCACTGGCAAAATTTAAGCCTTGCCAAACTTTCCTGCGTCAACATGGTAGATAACATCATCACGTTGAGATGCAGCGTGCCGCTATACTACCACACGAAAGTTAAGGAAATGAGGCGATGCTTAAAGATAATATCATCTCTCTGTTTTTTCCGACGTTAATTCGTTTATTCATATAGACAATACTTTCAAGTAAGCAAAACACAAACGATGATTTCGAAGCGTCGCCTACTTATCAAGATATTGCCATTCAAAGTGAGTAAAATTGGCCTGCTAATTATCTCCTTCTTGAAACAGTTTCCCGCGGCCCCTCAGTATAGCATAACGATCGTTAGCGATGTGACGTCATACACAGGAGTTGCTTAATGAAATCCTTAGGCGATTTGTCGATTTTCGTTGATAATTCGTTTAAAACATAATAAGAACGTTTTGACATTACAAGTTTCCGATAGAATGGGTATTTGTGCGTTCGTAGGAAGTAATTTCGGAGTTTTAGGAGCATTTTTCCATATTCAATCGCTGATTTTAGATTCGTTCTTTTCCCAATCGAGTGAAGTGTTATGTTATCTTATAAGCTACAATATGTTTTGAAATGAGTAACTGAAAATTCAACAATAAAAAAAGATCATGCAATTTGTTTTACTATAAACGCCATTATTAGTTATTTTTTTTGTTGTGCTTGATTTTGGGTTTGAAGAGGCCTATAGCTTGAAATCTACTGTCAATGTTTCTCATGGTGACTTTATTTTGCTAATAGAATAGTTGCATTACAACTAAGAAAATCCTATAAATGTTACTGGTTTAAACTTTTTAGAAGAACATATTCGGGCTATCTTTAAATCTATAGGCGTGTACATTTACAATTACTTAGATTCAGTGTAATACCACTACAATTTTCCTAGCATGTTATGGAAAAGGGCTTGCATTTTATATTACATGTAGTTTTTGATGGTCAATTCATGTGTTTGTGGAAATAAAATAATGTTTAAATCACTTCGTATAAAAATATGGAAAATGTGTCTTTCTCAATTTCAAATGAAAGTATTGGAACTATAGAACTTTGATCAACTCACCAGGGCCGTGTGTACATGTGTTGTTTGGTTCGCAATTTAAAAAATATTACCCCGGCTATAGTTCATGATCAGTCGTGTAGATTTCCCCTCTCATTTAATATTTATTTAAGTTAGAGTGTCAATAACGCAACTATATCACTTATTACATATCGCTACATTGATAAACAAAAATACTGAAAATATATTTTGTTATTTTGCATAAGGACGAATGTGAAAACAACAATTATTCAACATGAATGAGGCGCGTTAACACCGTTATAATCCGTATGAAATGTGTAATAGATCTCTGTGACGTTTGAACATCTTAATCATCTGACATGCGTGCCGCCATATTGGACAACGATAAGAAATGTTCCAAAACACATTGCAGAATTACGGGTCCTGCAATGGTCACATCCAGTACTAAACAGTGTTGACATCCGCTGCAATTTGTAGTACGTTTTGCGTGTATACATGTACTTTTGTTGTATAAGGACAAAGGTAAATATGTTATTTAGGCAGTTATGTAAGGCTAATTCTAGTAGATTCTGTCATTAGACGCCAAGCGACTCCTGTGTATTACGTCACAAGGCCTAGCACGCGGAATTCGCTCTCGGCCAAAGTTTTATGAGGCGTAATTGAGCGGCGTTCTAAAAATACGTCATAAAAGGTGTTTATTGGTTGAGTTGACAAATATCAAGTGGAATCTTCGTCATCTTGGAATATGCTTGAATAAAAGACGAAAAGTGATATGGTCGAGGTTTGTCGGTCTTTAAATGAGCCAGTAATGGAAACTGTCGAGACTTCCGGTGATGGCACTGCGCCTACAACTGTCGAGACTTGCGGTGATAGTTGTGGATGGCACTGCGCCTACAACGATCGCATCGCCTTCCCCGCATGTACAACAGCTCTCTAGTTGATTTGAAGCCCTTGGATCACTGCTTTTCACACTTAATAAAATAATAATAATATTAAATAAAACAAATTTAGAAGACCCCCCCCCCCTTTTTTTTAAGCCTTCAGAATTTATTAGATTCTGAACTTGAAGGCAATGACCCCAGGGCAAGTTTATTACAGTTTAGCAGTTTGTGCGCTACTTACCGACTCCTAATGTAGAAGATAAGAGTCGTAGTGTAAGAAAACAACACTTCCTTTTACTGAGTCTTGTTGCTTGGCGATTTGTTGACCGTTCCGTTGATTTGTGGTCCGTTTTGCGGCCATAATGTCCCTTTCAAGCGATTTGTCGCCCGTTTTAGAGGACATGAAATTAGTTTTAGAGGATATGAAATTAGTTTTAGAGGATATGAACTTAGTTTTAGAGGATATGAATTCAGTTTTCGAGGATTATAATTCAGTTTAGGAATGTTTGTCGTACTATTGTGGGGATTTGTTAACTGATTAAGGGTATGTTAGTACAGTTTTGAAGATTTGTTTGCATGTATGGTAGGCCTGAAGGGCCTGTGAGCGAAATGCCCTGCGGTTCACCTTGAGCGAGATGGACAGCTCCGCCTATGATGATGATGACGAGACCAGCAACCTTACACACCATAGCGAGTGTCTGCAGTCTGGCACTCAGCCTGACGCTGAAGTAGTTGGCGATCATGAAGAAACCTGAGGAGAGTATAACACCGTGGGTTCACAGACATGCAAGCCATAAGTTGGTCCGGTTGTGGCTAAACGAAAGAGCACGATTCGTGGAAAGCACTAACGTTTTTTTTATTATGAGCCTGATTCTGACAATATGACATCGATCTCAATACATTACTCCCGATCCGATCTGAAGATATTACTCCGATTCCGAAAGAATGACCCCGTTTCTGAAAGTATGACCCTGATCTGAAAATATTAGCCCGATCTGACAGTATGACGTCCGTTATTACCTCGATTCTGAAAATATTACCCGATCTGAAATTATCACCCCGATTCTGACAATATGACCCCGATCGGACAATGACGCCGATTTGATAGTGTGATCCCGATTCTGAAAGCAGATGTTATCAAATGGAGTGAGTTGCCTGCTCGTCGCAGAACAAGCCAAATAATTACATGTTTAAAGTCAAAAGATAATACGTTTTCTCTGTGTTCTATCGTGATAACTTAACTTAACTAATTGTGATAACTTACAACAGCTATTATATTCTGGAGTAAATATGAAATTATTCAAGATTTTTAAAAATAAACTCGCCGTCTCTTCGTCAAGATATTACTTATCGCATTTATAACGCTCAAAACTTTATTTTTATATTTTGATTCCTACAATTTTTTCAACTGCTCATTTTACTAATCAAAATTATATTAAAATAGAAATTAAAATAAAGTTTGAATAAACTTTTATTACCATTATTTTTAATTAACCGAGTGCGCCAATATTACCAACTTGACTGTCCATGCATGACTGACCATGCATTCTCATGTTCAATTTATATTGAATATAGATCATATGAAAGGTATTAGCAAAGTATGGAAATTTTTTGCTTTCAACCACCTGTGGTCATTTCTAAACTAAATTTTATATCTAAATTGATATCATTTAGAAAGTTATTATATAAATGTACATGTCCTTCTAATATAAATGTATTAAATATACTATGACGCAAAAGAAACTATACGAAGTCAGAGTCAAACACAGCGTCTATGAATGACTTTTTGACTCTCCTTTCTCTTGAAATACATGCCATTTAGACGGTGAAGAAACATAACATGATTACATTTCGAACCAACACCCTCCGCCTATTTCGTATATTTAAGGAGATTCCAAAACGAAGATTTTTTAACATGTGTTTTTAAGAATTCAAATTTGAACAGATAATGTTTTTGAAAATTCAAATTGAGTTTAGTTGGCTTCTGAAGACATGATGTAAAAGAGTCTATTTCAGTCGTATGTATCACTCTTGAATTGAAATATTTTGTTTCGTTTGCCCTTGGGTGTATATTTTAACATGAAAATAGCAAAATAGTACATTCATCCTTCGAACAAAAACCTTATTAACCACATCATAGTCTTATTTCATCATATATGTATTTCATCTTGACCAAGTTACCTCGAAAGTCATAATTCGCACCAGTTTTCATCAAAAGCTAAGTTATTACTGCATTTCGTTAACATTTCTGTGCCAGAATAGCAGCGTGTTGCACATGAACTCCGCTAACAGAGAAAGGTTGACGAAATGCAGCAGAGCTGAAATTAGCCAGTGACAGGTTCTGGAGCGAGTTATGACTTTCAATGGGAGCTGCATCTTGACTTGTGGGGTGTCGTATCCTGAATGTAAAGACGTAAATTGGGAACAAATGTAAACTTCCAGGCAAAAGAAAGTACTCACCTTAGTTGGTTTCGATTAATTCAATATTTAAAAAGAAATCAGATGCATTTAACCGTGGCTTGATACAATAATACTTATCTGCATTAGGTTGATTTAATTAATTGGTGACTGTGGTTACATTTTAATGAAGACAGAGGTAGGAAATGCAATTTAAACCAACATGACCCCTAACCATGTTTAAAATGTTGTAAACGTGTACAGATTTAGGCACATTTATTACTTTTCACGTAGAATATGTGTTATATGTCGATGAACAGTTGTGTATCATAGAAAAATATTGATTAAATCTTTAAAAAAAATAATTAAAAAATATATTTAAAAAGTGTAGAAGTATTCTACGACTGCTACTAAACACCTCATAATTAAGTTTAAAATTTAAAATTTCATTGAATAACACGTAGCCGTATCATTTGACTGCTGACTGAACACCTGTACATTCAGTTTTAGATTATGACATCGAAAACGTGAACTATTTGCAATTGAAAGTAATACATATTATAAAATCAACTGAGGTGGGTACCTTTTTTTGCCCGGCAGTGTAATAAATGTGCTAGAATACACTTACTGAGAACGACAAGCGCAATGAAGACTTTGGCAAGTCTAGGCGCCAGGTGTGGACAGACGAGGAAGACTGGTCTCATGATGTACTCTGCAGTGGCGAGAGACAGGAGACTGAGGGACATAGGTCTGACCATGACGATCTGGTCCCAGAGGAAGACAAATCCCGCCAGCTCACCAAACGCTTCCTTGATGTATGTGTACGTGCCACCCGACTTCTTGATACGGGTTCCTGAAAGCGAACATATCTATAACCAGAGAAAGTCTTGGAGCCGTCATTCCAACCCTCATATTTTTGTCACAATTGGGCAATAAGCCTCCATCTTACATCTCGCGTAAATTAGCGCGCAATAAAATTTTGCAAAATGGAAACCGTCCTTATAGTTCTATCCAATCGAGCATCGTCTTACATTTGCACCGTTATCTGTGTTGTAAGAAATATGTGCGCATCGCACAAGTGAAGGAACTCTTGTCTTCTTGACGAATTTGGGTCTTCTCGACGGTTACGTGTCTTCTCGACGGTTTCGGGTCTTCTCGACAGTTACGGGTCTTCTCGACGGTTACGGGTCTTCTTAATTATAACGGATCTTCTAGGCGGTTACGATTGTTACGAGTCTTCTCGACGGTTTCGAGTCTTCTCGACTGTTCGAGTCTTCTCGACGGTCTGGGTCTTCTCGACGGTTTCAAGTCTTCTCGACGGTTTCGAGTCTTCTCGACGGTTTCGGGTCTTCTCGACGGTTTCGAGTCTTCTCGACGGTTTCGGGTCTTCTCGACGGTTACGGGTCTTCTCAACGATTACGGGTCTTCTCTACAGTTTCGGGCCTTCTCGACGGTTACGGGTTTTTTCGATTATTACGAATCTTTTAGGCGGTTACGGGTCTTCCCGACGATTACGGATCTTTTAGGCGTTACAAATCGTCTCGATGGTTACGGATCTTGTAGGCGTTACGGGTCTTCTCGACTATAAGCTATAAGCTTCTGTATTTATATAAGTTTAGCTTGTATAGTTCAAACTGTCCCAGAGCGAGTAAATAAACACGGTTTGAACTCAATGATTTAAGTGTTATATATGTACATTGAAACGTGAATAACAAAGAGAGTTTGATAACTACAGACCCTTGCAGAATTAGTTACCTGAAAACCGCGGTCTGACTGCATTCTGATCGCGGTCAACTGCATTCAATTTGCAGTCTGATCGCGGTCATCTGCATTCTGACTGCATTCTGATCGCGGTCAACTGCATTCAGATTGCAGTCAGACCGCGGTCAACTGCATTCAGATTGCAGTCAAACCGCGATCAGGGATTGAGCGTGATTGTAGACATTGTCTGCATGTCGGCAGTACAGCAGAAGTTTAATCATAATAGATTGTGAAACTGAAATCTGCCGTATTCGGTCCAAATTTATTTTACTACCTGATTTGTTATTTGTTTTTCAAACTTTAACAACGCATACTATTTCAATGTATTCCTATGTTCAGATACTTCATGTATACCTTCTACAGCACTGTCGTCCACAAAGTCAAGAGTCAGAACAGAACGTGGCATAACGTTAGTGTCATCTTAAACAGTATTAACATGCAAGTTTGCACTGGTAAAAAAAATTATATAATATCCTCTTAGATAAAGTGTAATTTGAATGTACATTTCTACGACTTTGTAGCGTTTGTGTGAAGTTATGAACATCGATATTCATCATTACTTGTATTCCTTGTTTATACAGGAGAGATAATCCACTTTATGGTGTTATGAAAGCTTTATTACTCGTTAAAACTTCTATGTAGTTGGTGGGTGTTTAAATTTTAAGACGGCCGAATCAAATCGTGAAAATCCCCATGCCAATACATGTCATAATGTCATACATACTTTTTTAAGACAGATGATTTGATTTTGTAGAATTTAGGAAAAAAATACGAAGAAGGGATAATTGCTGACCATGATTTGCTCGGTTCTTGGACAGCACTGGGTAATTTAAACAGGACACAATGGGATAAAGTCATATTATTGGTGTATGACTCTTTTTCATTTTCAAATATTTTTTTCCAAAACTGTATATTAATTCTTTGTGTGCACAACCTTTTTTTTATACTTATGGAGGAAATAAAGATGACTTATCAATCCTAGTTAAAAATTTCACGAGCCAGTTTTGTAAGACATAACAACTGAAACGGTACAACTAAATGGTATATTTTCAAGGTATAACTGAAATAGAACAAGAAGACATTAGAGTTGCAGTATTAATTAAATGTGATCAGTTTTGCCAATATAGCTGCATTATTTTATATGCGATTTGAGTTTGTAATCACCTGTCAGACAGCATCTATGTAGATTTTGTAATTTGGTCATGTATGTCAATTGTACAGTGTTTATTGTTCACGGGTAAATGTGCAATTATAAAACACCTGAAAGAATCAGTCATGGAAAAGTTTATGAATACATGTGTATGTACAACAGTGACTTCTGACTGATGATGTCATATACCTCATTGATTTTTCGAAAGCTTCGTTCTTTTAAAAAGTTTGACAAGAAGTTTATTGGTCGAGTCATTCAGTGTTGCTGTCAAAATACCAGATATCATGCAGTATGGCAAAAGTCAAAATAACAATGATCGAGTTGGTTACACATATGTGCGATAACATATCGTTCAAACATTCCGGTGACGCTTTCGTTGCTTGTTAGTTTTAATTTTTTTAAATGAAATACTATTTTTTTATGTGTATGGTTTAAACATATTTTTATTTCCAAAAAGAAATCTGGATTGGCGAACAAGCCATAAGCTTATCATAACGCCGCTCCAGTACAATGAAAGCAAAAGCTGGACGCAGAAACAAGTCAATGAAATAAGGTAGACTTAAAACAAGAAAAAGCCTTTACAATTATTTTCCAAGTATAAAAGAATTTTTTCTCTTGTGTTGTTTGGTATGCCTGGTAATGATGGTTGCTGCAGCGGTTATTCAGTTATGAAACATATACTATTTGTCTGTAATGACACTTATAGGAAACGGTTACTTTTAGAAATGAACTGGTGTAACGAGTTAAGAATTTCTTTATTTGTTGAATTATCCAATAGGCCATTTCCATACAACGTAGTTTGAACATCATATCCACGAGCATAAAAATACATTTTAATTCTTAAGTTTTGATAAACTCCGACATGTGAAAAGGTAGTGTACTACGTCTTGGCTATAGTGACCACATGAGCACTTCCGAGTTTCCGATATGTGTCGATTGTATCTGTCGGCGTTTAGATCACTACAGCCGAGCTTGAGACGACAATGGATAATTTGACAGAATCTACTTCCGAAGTTTAAGTCGAAGTAGCTAGGCGTTTGTTCTGGTTTAATCATAGTTTTAAATTGATTAAGAGATGCCGCGTGTGTAACCTCGACGGGCAAGGAGTTCCATGCAGTTATAGCACTTGGTAAAAATGATTGAGAATATCTCTGCGTTCTACAATTAATTTCTTGAATGGAAGAACTGTTTCTGAGATTGTAGTTACTTTGTTCCGATACGCTACCTGGTACCAAGTCATTTAAATAACCAAGAGCCATATGATGATACATTTTATAGAAAGTAGTGAGTTTAAAGCGATATCTTCTATTTTCTAAGGTGCAATAGTTTGTTTCCCTGTATAACTTTTCATGACTTGTGCCTCGAACTGCACCGCATATAGTGCTTAATGCATCCAAGTGAAGATTGTCCAATATATTTGTCTGTTCTATCGTACAGTTATCCCAAACATGACAGCAGTAGTCAAAAAGTGGTAAGACAAAAGATGTATATAAAGTATTCAATGTTTTACGAGATAGACGATATTTTAAACTTCTCAGACAATTTATCCTTGGGCTAATTTTCTTTATCATGTCATTAATATGTACTTTCCAAGAACAATCGCTTTGAGAGGTAACGCATGCTGGGTAGGAGAGAGGAGCTCTCGACTCACTGATGAAAATATGATACAATTAACGCCAAATATAAGTGTAAATACTGTTTAAACTTTACACATTGAATACTATATGATTGTACTACACGATTCAACAATAGTCGCCGTCCGATGACTATTTATTGGATTCTCAACGATGGATCTCAAATATGTGAATGATAACACTGCAGATACGCCATATTCAATATTCGGATGTGAACTGAGTGTGTACCCTGAATGAACTGTGAACGGATTTCAATTGAAGAGTAAGTAATTATTTTCACTATTGTGCAACATTTGTGGACGAATTACTAAGATTGTGAATAGCTGACGGAAAAACTGAACTTTTATGTTTCACAATATGTCCGATGTCTCAACAACAAAATCTATCTAAACGTCGTCGTAGTTCTGACTCCCCTGTGATAAACTCTTCCTTTCCATTCTACAAACGAACAAGGTCGTTGTCAGAGTCTGACACCTCCGTCTTTCTACCGAGTGACGACTTTAACATGGCAACTAGTGGTAAAAGTTCAGATAACATTATCGCTCAGATAATTGAAGCTTTTAAATCACCACAGATCATGTACACTGTCGGTCAGTCACTGGCTAGTGCTATTCTCCCCCAAAATCAACGATGATTGATGAAAAGCTCAGTCCTCTACTACAAGTTATTGACAAAAATCAAAGCAAAATAAAAGCCCTTGAAACGAAAGTTGAAGACCTTGATGATAAACTCCGTCACAAGAACGCACAAATCGACGAACTGTACCAATACAGGAGGAGTAACAATGTGCGTGTCTTTGGGTTTAGTGAGAAGAAGGGGGAAAGCACAGATGATATTGTCTGCAGACTAGCTCACGACATGGGTGTGAAGATGACTGTAAGTGATATAGAGCGGAGTCATAGGACAGGGGACCCGAAAAAGTACACGGGAAACAGAAGTCGTCCCATTATCGTGAAGTTCATGAGCAACAGGAAAAAGCGCGAGTTGATGAAGAGTATCCCAAAACTCAAAGGCAGAAAACCCAAGATCTTCATCAATGACAATCTCACCAAGGAGCGTTCACGTCTCGCGTCTGAAGCGCGGGCACTTGTCATGAAGAAACGACTAGCTGGTACTTGGGTCAGGGACGGCATAATCTTTGCCAAGAAACTTGATGACAGTGTGTCTTTGATCACTAAACGATCACAGCTTGACGAGCTGATTCAGTCGCTGCGGCTCAGAGCCAAGATTCGTCTGCCCTATGATTCTAGACAACTGCGCGAATACACTGATCAGGAGGAGGATGACGATGATTTCGTGTAATTGTTCAGTTGCATGTAAACACAGATGTGTACTACGACCACGTGCTTTGAGTTGTAAACAAATATTGTAAACATCGTGCTTACCAACTATTGGTTGAACCTGACGTGTATGTGTGACTCATGAAACCATTAACCAATGAAAACATTGCTGCTTAGACACGCCTATATCGATCTACATGGATTTCAGGGGAAACACGTGTTCTCTTCAACCGTCTGTATAACGCTGCAATGTGTTATTGTTGATGACTGTGCTTGCGATGAGCTGTTCTCCTTGTATTTAGAAGTGTTGACCAAATGTAACTTTGTTTGGTGACAGTCAAACGCATTTTCTACTTGTGTTGTATTATCGTTATGTAAAAGATGATATCTGTTCAAGTGTTATTTACAAACTTCAACATTATATTCGAATGTTGTATTTGAATGTTGTTTTGTGTTGAATCTTAATTCATTGTTTCAAATCATTTTATAAGTTTGGATTTCTGGCCTACATTACTTACTTACAGTGGTGACGAGATCACACCGGTTCTCCTAGTTCAACAATGTTAAACGTGGTGGTAGGCCTCATTTATTATCGGATGTTGATTATTGGCCTGACCCCACGTTTAACCGATGAAGGCTATTTTCTCGGCGCAAATTCCAACGCTGTGATCGTCGGAACGAAAATGGCTTCAAAATCACTGAAAATGTTCATGACAAATTACAAACCTACCTTATATGCATAGTTTAATCATTTGTCAACAGGTTCATGTCATTATATTCATCATAGCTGATTTTGTTTTGCCGATTGAAACTCTCAAACATGACTAGTATTGACTACCCCCACTTTGACCTAATGGAAAGCGCCATTTTGTATCCCACAATGCAATGCGAAGAGGTATTTCAAAACTCAAAATGGTAACTGGAAAACACATTTTAATTTGTAAATGACTTTTTAAAGGTTTATTTCTACATGTGTTGTATCTATTTATTAACACAATGGAGATATCATTTTATTTTCAAGACACATTTTGGGAAAAACAATATTTTTACGATCTTTTTTAAGTGCTTGATTCGCTTTAATTTGAAATTCCAGTTTTGAAATACCTCTTCGCATTGCATTGTGGGATACAAAATGGCGCTTTCCATTAGGTCAAAGTGGGGGTAGTCAATACTAGTCATGTTTGAGAGTTTCAATCGGCAAAACAAAAACAGCTATGATGAATATAATGACATGAACCTGTTGACAAATGATTAAACTATGCATATAAGGTAGGTTTGTAATTTGTCATGAACATTTTCAGTGATTTTGAAGCCATTTTCGTTCCGACGATCACAGCGTTGGAATTTGCGCCGAGAAAATAGCCTTCATCGGTTAAACGTGGGGTCAGGCCAATAATCAACATCCGATAATAAATGAGGCCTACCACCACGTTTAACATTGTTGAACTACAGTTCTCCTTGCATTCTTTTGCTTTACACTGATAGAAAGTATCTATCTGTTTCTTTTAGTTTTCTTTTTTCATTTGTGTTCAAACATAAACTCTAAATGTTTGTTCTTACTTGATAAGGCGACAAAACTTATTTATTCCTACACCATGCCATCTATCATTACTGCAAATTGCACACACATCGAAGAATATATCTATACTGACAAATACTATACTGAAACACATCTCCATCAAATACTAAAAACATTGATGCCCCTTTTCTCAAAATTGATTGTATTCTCAAGATTATTAGATGGGGGTTGATATTGTACAGTATCGACAGAGAATTGGGGTATTTAATTGTAAATCATGCAATAGAACAAAGGGTAAAATAGACTTGCCTACTTACTACTTGGTGATGTTAGTCTGTACACTTGGGGTTAGGGGTATTCAGATAGCACTATTGTTATTGCTCTGTTGTGGAGATATTCACCCTCACCCGGGACCTGTCCTACAAAATATAAGTATCGTACATACTAATGTTTGTAGTCTTACTGATAAAGTTGTTCTGGTGTATGCAGAACTACATGATTATGACGTTATGTGTATATCTGAAACTTGGTTACACGATGGTATTTCAAATGTTGATATTAGCATGCCTGGGTTTCATCCGCCAATTCGTAATGACAGACAAAGCAGGGGAGGTGGGGTTGCTATATATGTTTAAGATTCTATTTATTATAAGCATAGACCAGATTTACAACTTCCCGGGCTAGAGGCAGTGTGGGTACAGCTCACTTGTAAGAATAAGAGTTATCTTGTGGGTACTTTCTACCGTGCAAACACTAGTTCGCATTACTGGGATCTGATAGAAGAATCTATCGGTTTGGCGGCAGATACTAATATTAAGACCGTAGTACTTGGAGACTTCAACGCTAACCTATTGAACAGAACAGACCCTAACATTGAACATATCAAGTCAATCTATTGTATGGAGCAGTTGATAAAAGAGGCAACACGAATTACTCAACAATCGAGGACGCTAATTGATCCAATATTCGTATCTTGTCCTGAAATTGTTAATTCCTCTGGTGTAACTCCCCCGTTCTGTAGTGATCACTGTTCAGTTAACGTAACGTTGAAGTCTACAAAGCAAACAAAGAAAGCCTACTCAAGATTGATATATAATTACGAAAATATCGATGTAAATGCTTTTCGGCAAAATGTAGGTGATATTGACTGGAATTTTATTACTTAATATGATGATGTCAATACTAGTACTCCCATATTAGTAAATACATTAACAGACCTTTGTAAATCAAATATTCCAAATAAAACTGTTACTATTCGCCCTAATGATGCACCATGGATGAACGGCTTTATCCGTAAACTCATGCGAAAGAAAAATAGAATTCACAGAAGAGCAAAACGAAGCAATTTGCCAAGTGACTGGGAAAAGTTTAGAAAATGCCGAAATAAATTAATTACTGAGATACGAACATGTAAATCCTCTTATATTGAAAAACTTGACAATGTTGTTAATGCAGAACATGGTAGTAAATCGTGGTGGCGTATTGTTAAGAATTATCTAAAAAAAGACTGACAAAATTAGTACATTCCCACACATAAAACAAAATGATATTGTATATGAAGATGATATTGACAAAGCCACCATTTTCAATGACTATTTCTCTAGCACGGCAATGGTCAACAATGCTCTTGATGACGTTATAGATAATAATTCTCATGTCCAAATTGATCAATGTATCCATGCCATAAGTTTACAAAGTGATGAAATAAGAGATATTTTACTGTCGCTTGATGTCACTAAGGCAACTGGTCCAGACCATCTTAGTAATCGTGTTCTAAATTTTTTATCTGAACAACTGTCAGTTCCACTTTGTAATTTATTTAATATCTCATTGTCAACTTCACAATTTCCAGATATATGGAAATGTGCATCTGTTGTACCAATTCATAAAAAGAATGACGTGCATCAATGTGCTAATTACCGACCGGTGTCACTTACTAGCTGTTTGTCAAAAGTGTTTGAGAAGTGTGTTTTTAAGCATGTATCAAACTTCTTTTTAGATAATGGAACGATCACATCATTACAATCAGGTTTTACGACTGGCGATTCTACATCTTACCAGCTCACTCATTTGTAAGATTATGTAGCTAAGGCGATGGATAGTGGAAAGGAAGTTCGCGCTGTATTTTGTGATATAAGTAAAGCGTTTGATAGGGTATGGCACAAGGGCCTTTTGCATAAACTATGGGCTAATGGGATACGTTTTTCTCTTTTATCATGGTTTGAAAGTTATCTTACTAATCGAAAACAATTCACAGTAATCAATGGGTATAAATCAAATGTTAAATCATTAGAAGTGGTGTCCCTCAAGGATCAGTTTTGGGCCCTCTACTCTTTTTGGTCTATATTAATGATATCGTTGAAGATATCCATTGCAATATCAAATTATTCGCTGATGATACATCCTTATATGTGATAATCGATGATCCTGTCCTATCTTCTAATATGTTAAATGATGACCTTAAACTTATAGCAACATGGGCAAAAACGTGGAAGGTAGATTTTAACCCAAATAAAACAGAAACTATAGTTTTTTTCTAGAAAGAAAGCGATAACATTAATGCCTGACCTTGTAATGAATGATACAATTATCAAATCTGTTGATTCTCATAAGCATTTAGGGTTGACTTTGCAAAGTGATGGCCAGTGGAATAAACATATTGAAAATGTTATATCCAAGGTTAGTCCTATGATTAATTGCTTGAGAAGCCTAAAATATCGCCTTCAAAGGAAAAGCCTTCAAACCTTATATAGTTCATTTGTTCTACCAATTTTTGATTATTGTGATTATATTTGGAATAATTGTACTAAGACACAAGAAACTTTATTAGAAAAACTTCATTTGGATGCCTTAAGAACCATATGTGGATCCGTTAGAGAATAAGTCATTCTAAAATTTATATTGAAACTGGTTTTTCGTCATTGTCTGATAGACGAAAACTTCACAAGATGAGCGTTTTTCACAAAATGTTCAATGAAAAAACTCCGAAATACTTATCAGAATTAATTCCAATAAATATATCCTCTACATCCACATATGAATCTAGGACATCCAATATTCTTCAAAATCCCCTTTGCCGCACAGAAACATATAAAAAGTCCTTCCTTCCATCGTGTGTGCTTGAGTGGAATATGTTGGATGACAATGTAAGAAATATTGATTCCCTTGCTACATTTAAGAAACATGTTGATCGAACCTTACCGTGCGATGTGCACCATGTTATTAAAAACACAGGTACAAGACACAATCAAATTATCCATTGTAAAATGAGATTGGGTTGTAGTGACCTAAATGCCCATAAATTTGATCGTTTTCTTCAAAATTCTTCCACTTGTGAATGTGGCTATCACTATGAGGATACCATTCATTATCTATTTATATGTCCACATTTTACTGGAATTCGATCAAGGTGTTTCTTTTATGAACATGGCTTTGACTTAAAATCCATATTACATGGAAATTATTCACTTTCTGATGAAATTAATCACAATATCGTCACTTCACTGCATTTTTATTTTACCCAGACAAAACGTTTCTTATTCAGATGTCCTTGCTTATTCTTTGTTATAAAATACTGTCCTACTAGTATATAACTATGTTTATTGAATGTTGTGCGTTTCTCAGTATTGATGGATGCTGTTGTTTTACATGTATGTATACTTTTGTACTGGAGAGGTATTTATATAGGCGTAATGACTGTTTACCAATCCACTCATGAATAATGAATAAATATTGTTTAAATCACAATCGCTTTGAAGTGTTAAGCCTAAATGTTAATGGTGTTCAACTTCTTTGATATTTTCCCCACTCATTATTAAGTTCGGTCTGACGTAGTCTTTCGTTTTTATGTGTATCGGCGTATACCATGTGTGTGTAGACATCCACCAATTGTCGATCTATTTTGTTTTGACTGATTGTTATTCATACGCGTTTTTTCCGATCAGCTGGGGTTTATGTTGGCTACTTTTTTATTCACGTTCGTTCGTCTGATACCGAATTCTATTCAATCGTTGCATAAAAATATTATCCCGTAGCCATTCGTATTATATTTCATTCATTAACTTGGGCCTCTCCGCGGCTCAATACTTGATTTCAAAGCTGAGTGACCACTGTGCTGTCGTGACAATAACTAATTACCCCTCATTTAGCAATCAAATTGTCGTCTAGACTTGATTATATATTGTTAAGCGTTTCCCTTATCGTTGTGTAACATTTACTGACTATTGCATTATGTCATGAAGACATTGGGAAGGAACCAGGTGTTAATACATGACATAAATTGTGTCAGTGTTATACGAATAATCGTTTCACATATACTTGATTTTTTAAATTTGACAAAGCAAACCTTCATGTGATGGAAATAAATCTTATCATTGAAAAGAGATTGCGTAATCACAGTACACATAAAGTAATTTAAAAGCACACCAGAATTGGAATCTTATACTGGCAACACCTGTCATTATATTTAAGCCAAACGGAGAAAAAGCTTATGTATAGTTAAATTATTGTTTTATATATCCGTTTACCATTATGTATGTTTGTAAACTATCATGGTAATAATGGTTGACATTTTATATATACAATGTAACGAGTCAGTTTCGATTATTTTTCTTTATAAAACATGTTACTACTGGATGTCTTTTTGTGAATAGTGAGCATTTGCTATTTCTCCATTTGGACTTTAAAATGGTTCAGGTTCATACATGCGAAAATCGACAATTTAAGTTTGCGGATTTAAAAACTGGGCAAATTTTCTTGTCCCCTCCACTAATCGAGAATAGTCGATTGGCTTAGGAGGATTAACGCATGGATAATCCCGACCCTTATGAAAACACTTGTCGACAGTAACTCGGGTATAGATATAAGACACCACCGCAAATCCGTAGCCAAATTACGCTCAGGTAGTCTACCTTTAAGAATAGAAACCGGAAGACATGTTAAGCCGCCTATCCCACTTGCGGACCGGAAGTGCTCTCTCTGTCCGTCACAGATAGAAGACGGAAGTCCATTTTGTTATTGACTATCCACTCTATATAGATCTACGCTACAGTTATATGAATCAAGCCTCACTTATTGATCCAGCTTTTAATTCCAAAATCTCAATCAGCAAATATAGCTTTCTCATGCAAAATATTCAGTGTCAAACGAAATTGTCAACCTCAATTTATAGAATGTGTCAACTCAGAATTCATTTTATTTAGCAAACGTGATATTTTAACCACCGTCTTTTATAAACCACTGTATATATGTTAACTAACTTTGATGAAAAAAATAAACTTTAATGAAAAAACTAACTTTAAAAAAAAAAATAATAACTTTGATGAAAAAAACTAACTTTGATGAAAAAAACTAACTTTGATGAAAAAACTAACTTTGATGAAATAGAATAGTTTGATGAAAAACAATAGTTTGATGAAAAACAATAACTTTGATGAAAAAATTGTCAGTAGCGACCCCAGACAATAGTGAATTTGAGCTGATACTATTTTGGTGGACACGTTGATATTTCTAGTGCTAAATGCATTTAGTAAAATAAAGATAGTGCTAATGTTACTGTTTAATATGATGGAACCTGACTTGTTTAAATAGCAACTACATAACTAAGTTAAAATATTGTTTTGATAAGTGTTTTGAACAAGTGTAACCTGACTTGTGTAACAAGATTACAACAAGTGAGAAAATACATCACTACGTTAAAATACTGTTTTGTTGTTGTTTTTTAATAATTAAATAAAATTTGGGTGGGTTTTGTCCTAGGTGGCATTTGTCCGGGTGGCTTTTGTCCGGGTGGGTTATGTCCGGGTGGCTTTTGTCCGGGTGGCTTTTGTCCTAGACCCCTAGCACACACTAGTTTTGTCCTATATTTTATATTTTAATCTATTATTGTTACATATTTTAATATATTATGTATATTATGTGTATTATGTATATTATGTGTCTCGTAGGCCTTATGAGGTCGGCAGGTGTAGTTTTATCTGTATTATCACTGCTCCAACGTTTATTGTACAACCTGGTGACACACAAATAAAATAATTTTCTTCTTCTTTTCTTCTTCTTCTTTAATATATGTGTTGTAATGTTTTATCGTGTCTCATAGGTCGATTACGGCCGGGCAATTATTTTAGATGTAATCTGTTACTTTACTGTAAACTGCGTGACACTTGAATAAACTCTCTCTCTAAAATAGTCAATTTTAATGTATTTATATCTTATCTTGTATTTCATACATGGTCTTCAGAGTTACCCGCTCTTGAGTGAGGACGTGTCGTGTGGGAGCTCTCGAGAAAATTTTCAAATCTGAATAATCGTACACGTCAAGAAGTGTTTAATCGATGCGAATTACTTTCTCATATACACAGTAAGTTACCTTGTTGACTTTTAAAGAAGATAACACGAGAAAAAAGTTCGCGATGGCCAGTCCTACGGACACTGACTTTGTGAATAGTGTGATGTGCCCGCCATTGACAGAGGCTACAAGCGAACAGGCGAGTGACCGACCAGGGGACAAGGAACACGGTCGGAAAAGAAATATATCCAACGATTGTGATCTTAATCAGGAACACGGACATAAAAAGGTAAAAAAAACAGTGCGATGAACAATTTTGAAAATTCAGCGGTTGACCCAAGCCAAAACGAGGCAAACACCCGTCAACGTACACAGACCATAGCAGACGTGCTACGGGCAATAGAAAAACAAACTGTGTACTTTGAAAAGAGATTTGACATAATTGAATCACGATTAATTGAGAAGGTGCAGTCGTAATTGACAGTGATATGTGTAAAGTTCGTGAGGAGATGCGGGCGAGTCTCGATAAAGTACACAGTGAAGTTGGTCACTTGAGGGTCAATCACGCTCGGATGATTGAAACGGTGGAGAAGGATGTTGCTGATATGAAGAATACTCGCACTTATGCACAGGCAATGGGATCATCGAGACAGACAGAAAGTTTATTTAAGTCTCACTTTGTGTATACAGTAAAATATGACATAAAAATATATTTGATAAAACACATCATAAAATATACACAAACCACTCCTTTTGGAGTTATGAGAGACTATAAAATACATTAACATTAACATACAGATAACATACACTAATGATATAAGATACGCTTATGTCTTTTTAAAATATTACTACAGGTTTTGGCACATAACAAAGATAAACGCTTTTCTTGGAGGAGCACAGAACATTTTACCACATCATTCATCTCATTAAAATTAATAACAAACATAGAGGCTTCCTTTAACAAATTAAAACGAAGATCATCATAAACAGGGCAATTTAAAATGACATCATCTCATCCTCGATTTTCTGATTACTACATAAACTGCATGTTCTATCTTCTATGGCGAGGCGTTCGAATCTCCCGGTCTCTATCCTGATTGGGGCCACTCCACATCTGAATTTAGCGAGTGCACTGCGATGATAGGTATGTAAAGGTAACTGTAAATAGCGTTCAATTTGGTAGTCATGTTTAAATAGACGATATGTGCGTAGTTTTCCTGTGTTGTTGCTAACACGTGTTTTCCAATTCACTTTAAAATCCATAAAGAGTTTCTGTGCAATAGTATCTATAGTATTTGGCAATATAAACTGTGTACTGCATAGTTCCAAACATCCCGTATCTTCAAATAGCTTATGCATTTTGTAATTCCAGTTCTTGCAGTTTCGTGATGCACACTCTTCAGCCCAGGTGAAAATTTTCTTATTTAGTCTCGTGTTGCTCATCGTAATGCAACGTTTCCATTGTCTCAGCGCCGCTTCTCTTTGGTCAATAAAAACTGGTTTCCATGCAAGATCTCCAACTACGGCGTCTGTGGGAGTATATTTTCCAACGCCTAAAAAAAATCGTCCAGCCCTGTGTTGGATAGCATTTATACAAGAGAAATTTTGTAGTCCCCAGATCGCTGCTGCATACATAATAACAGGTTTTACGAGATTGTCAAATAACTTAGTGAAAACGCTGTAGTTCATTCCTCCGAGTAACTTGCTTTTAGCGATTAAAAGTCCTAATGCACGGCTTGCAGACTGAGCTACAGCTTTAGCAGTCACGCTAAGGTCCAGGTGTTCATGCAACACGAGTCCCAGATAACAGTACCTGTCCGCCATCTTCAATGTGACATCTCCACATGTAAATGTAGACTGGGATAACGGGACAGAGGGATTTCGAAAATGTACAATCTTTGATTTTTCTGTGTTCAGACTAAACTTGTTATCCTCACACCATGATCCAAGAACATCGAGGATGGATTGAAGGTCGGACTCACTCTCAGCTAATATAACCAAGTCATCTGCATATAACAGTATAGATACAATATCATCCTCACACTTTACACCCAGTCCAAGGGATTTCAGAGTAATGGCAAGATCATTTATGAATAGGTTGAACAATAGCGGTGACAAAATGCAACCTTGTCTGACACCGCTATTTACTGAAAACCAGTCAGTTCTGAGACCATTTACCCTCACACAGCATTCAACGTTTCTGTAAATAGAGTTTAGTGTTTGTAACATTCTTCCTCCAATATGAAGCTTTTCTAATTTCTTCCATAAAATATTCCTGTCTATCTTATCATAAGCCTTCTTAAAGTCTATGAAAGCAGTGAATGTTGATAGCTTTTTCTTCTTTCTTGTATCAACGATATTTGTAAGAGTTGACAGATGATCAATAGTGCTACGACCTTTCCTGAAACCATTTTGTTCGTCGACCAGATATTCATTTTCCTCAGCCCATTTAACGAGTCTTTCATTTAAAACACTGCAATATATCCTGTAAACACAAGAGATGAGGGTTATCCCCCTGTAAGAAAGAGGGTCTCTTCTATCAGAGGTACCTGATTTAGGAATAGGTTGTATGATTCCTCGTGTCCACATTTTAGGAACTTGTCCAGATTCGAAGCACATGTGCAGATTAAAAAGTCGTAGTAAAAATGATACAATATTTCTATTTCTTAAAATCTCTACAGGCAGTTCATCCTCACCTACAGCCTTCTTATTCTTCATTCTCTGTAATGCTGTTGATATTTCCTCTATCGTAATTGGATTGTCCATATCAGAGACAGGTGCACCCGTGTCTACACCGCTAGATTTGCAGAAATCTTGTTGGTTAACACTGTCGGTGTTCAGTAAGTTTCATAATCGTTCTTCCACTTGTGAAGTACAGTATCCCGTGAGCTTGAAATTGACCCATCTTCCATTTTCACTTCCATTGGTATGAGCTTACTTCTTTCATGTCCAATTCCAACTTTTCCAATTGTTTTCCAAAAATAGTTGACATCCTCTTGAGCCGCTATCTCCAACTTCATCTGAGTATTCTGGAGGTGTTCCCGTTTTGCCCGTTGCACACATCTATCGAAATCCCTCCGTATGTGTTTGAACACACCTTTGAGAGTTTTCTTATTTGTATCTTTTGATCGGAGCCAACTTCTCTCCGCAACGCACAACTTATTCCACATCACAGTCAATGATTCGTTCCACCATGCCTTCTTCACGCGGCGCTTCTTATTGTCGACGCCAATTTTAACAAAGACTTGTTTGCTTGGAATTTTGTCTGACATTTCTTGTTTGACCAGCTTGCAAAATCCATTGTACGTTTCATCAATGTTTTCTTGGGATTTCTGTCCTGTTTCTAGTTCTGTAATAAGTGAGCCCAGGGCTAGAATATTACTCTGACTTGTCATGAAATCAGCCGAGATGTTGTCTACATTGTATCTAGTGAAGTGACCAAGTGTTTCGTTTTGCTGCGATAGGTTCACAACGTCTTGTATATTAAGAGACCAAGATAGAAGGGAGTGGTCTGGTATAGCTCGTGGGTCAATCCCATCCGGGCCACACACATGGTTAACCACTGAGCTAGCTTGTTCAACATTGAAGTTAGAATACAAATGAAGATCTTCATATGGAATGAGACAGTAATCCACAACAGCGCATCCCCGTGTAGATATTGATGTAAAATCATTCACACTGTTATTCCTTCCATTCAAAATGCACATATTCGTTCTGATAAGAAAATCACACAATATAGCTCCGTACCTATTCTCTGTATAGTCGATCACTCCCCTTTCTGGAACACTATCAACGCCTGCTATATAATCACTCTGGTTACCACAGCGACTATTAAAATCACCACAAATTACAATTGTTCCATTTTTCTGGTAAGAGAAGACATTTGCAGATAATGTATCATAAAAATCATTCACATTACATGCTCTAGTTGAGTTCTCCGGTGGTAAATAGCAAACACATGCATTATAAGTAACACAAGACAGAACATGTTCAAGTTTTAACCAAAAAATCCCTTCATACATATCATCAAGCACATTGACATTAAAAATAGTTAAAAGTTCATTTCTAATAAAGAACCCCACACCCCCAGATCCAGTCTTGGCTGAGCGGTGTATACACTTCCTGTTTCGACCAAACCAGGTATAACCTTGCAAGGTAAGATTATTGTCACTTTTCAAGTGGGTTTCAGCTATGCCAATAATGTCATATTTGGTATTTGTTAAACAAAAAGTTCTTAACTGATGATTACACGTAGAAATGTCAGTACTCCATCCGTTTACATTCCAGAACCCGAATGTTAGCTACCGCCTGTTAGCTGGTCGGTTACGACGTGGACTCGAGGAGCGTTCATCACGCCCGCCACGTTCTGTTGCTCTCCTGTTGCCGTTATAGCGGTACCGTTGGTTTCTGCCTTGCACGTGCCATCCTTCTTCACCGTCAGACGAGTCACGTGATGTCAATACTACGCTGTTCCCTCTCATCGCCAGCCTGTCACCTCCAATCGCTTTTACTATAGTGCGTAGGTTTGCTGTTTGTTGACGTTGTTGGGGTGGTATGTCCGCAGATACATACACGTCCTTGTAGCATCTTGAATCACTCAGCTTCTTCTTACTTGACATGATCTGCCTCCTGTCGGACCCCGTCTTACATGTAGCGATGATCACACCACTCTGGTAGTGTTGTCTGGCTGGTTTACGAATAGCTGTTTCCACTGTCACATCCCGTAGTTTTAAACCATCTTTGATCAAGCCATTGACCTTTGACACAACGTGTTCATTTTTACCTTCTGGGAGGTTTCTAATTACAATGTTTAAATCCCGGGACTGTACAGTCGACATTGTATTCACAGTCTTAACAACATCGTTGCATTGCTGTTTTACACACTTTAAATCTTCCTTTACAACATCAATGGTTTCGTTGACCTCTTTTCTAATGTCATTTTTAAACTTTCCAATAGATTTCTCTATCTTCTTGTCAATAACACTGTCAAGATGTTTCACAATCTTCTGTTCAAAGTTACTTTCAAGCATATCAATTCTTGAAGACAGTTTGTTAAACAAGCAATGCATATCTGCAGACAGTTTCAAGATGGCGTCGTTGTTGTCACTCACCGCGGGAGACTTCCCTGACCCAGACTGCTCATCATTTCTTCTATTGTCTTCATTTTTGGACTTTTTAGCGTCGACTGACCTTTGGTAACTGCACGCCTCATCCACAGGTCGTTTTCTATTGTCTTTCACTGGACACGGCTCTATATCTGCGACGGCCACAATCTGAGTTCCCGCCATCACGCTGTCAACAAAGTCCTGTGACGAGTGAGAGTCCATCGTGGATGGGTCGTTTTCTGCCATAACGTCGAGATTTTTGTAATGTTATGTCGCCCAGAACCTTCGTTGAAGAATTACTCGTATATCAGGGTTTGTCGTGGCCAAAACACTGCGTTTTTCACTTAAATTTTCAACCTGCAAAGGAGCTCTTTTCAAACACGTCCTCACACCGCCACGCATGCGCAACGTGAGTGAAGACAAGGAACTTAACATCATTCTGAAAAATATTCCTGAGTCGAGAGGTGAGGATGTTATCAAAAATAGAGCCATGGGCTCTGTAGCTCATCAGAGTTTATTTTGTTTGATGATGAAGACAGAAATATGTTGTCTCAATATAATGCACAATCCCTAACCCTGACAAATCTTAGCCTTGAAATTGAGAGAGAGCACTCAGCAAGGTCAACACACAGGAGATTATGCAATATTCTGACCCCTTGGCTCTGGTTACAAGCCAGCTGTGTTTTTTGTGTTTTACCGCCAAATTATGTAATAGACTCTTGCTTGCACTAAACACTGGCAGCACTGATCTAACTGTATAAGGCTTAAAGAGAACAGGCAATGTGATGAATCTCATGGTACATAGTACAATTTTGAATCACCTTGGCTAAACAATCTCGGTTCTTGTCATCCAAACATCTAAACATTCTGAACAAAATATTCCTTCTAGTTTGTTCTGGATGAAAACAGGATTTTAGGTAATGGCCTACGGGGCTCTTATTTGGGGCCACTGGGTCACCAAATCTACAATTTAGAATCTCCATTGGCTAAAGACTCTTTACACAACATGACAACCTTCTAGGTCTTTTCGTTCTGGAGAAGATGAAAATAATCTTATCTTATCATTTCATCACCAGTCATATGCAGTTCACATATCTCATGTAAAATAAAAGAATTCTTAACTCCTCTTCAATTTAGTCCTTTATGCCTTGTCACAATTTTCAGTTCATAGGCTATTCAAAAGTTCTCATTTCACATTGATTACATCAATTTGACAAACATGTCCACAATGTAGATTGTTATCTAAAGTCGACATACATTTCAAATAAAGTGGCTGAAGTGTCATAAAATATCAGTTCAAAATTCATTTTCAAAGGGTTTTTTAGGCTGTGGCCCATATTTGGGGTCACAGGGTCACCAAATTTACAAGTTTGAATCCCCATTGGCTAAAGAGTTTGCATACAATATTACAGCCTTCTAGATCTTTTTGTTCCGGAGAAAAAGATGAAAACAGGATTTTAGGTAATGGCCTGTGAGGCCCTTATTTGGGGCCATAGGGTCACCAAATCTACAATTTAGAATCTTCATTGGCTAAAGACTCATTACACAACATGACAACCTTCTAGGTCTTTTCGTTCTGGAGAAGATGAAAATAATCTTATCTTATCATTTCATCACCAGTCATATGCAGTTCACATATCTCATGTAAAATAAAAGTATTCTTAACTCCTCTTCAATTTAGTCCTTTATGCCTTGTCACAATTTTCAGTTCATAGGCTATTCAAAAGTTCTCATTTCACATTGATTACATCAATTTGACAAACATGTCCACAATGTAAATTGTTATTTAAAGTCGACATACATTTCAAATAAAGTGGCTGAAGTGTCATAAAATATCAGTTCAAAATTCATTTTCAAAGGTTTTTTTTAGGCTGTGGCCCATATTTGGGGTCACAGGGTCACCAAATTTACAAGTTTGAATCCCCATTGGCTAAAGAGTTTGCATACAATATTACAGCCTTCTAGATCTTTTTGTTCCGGAGAAAAAGATGAAAACAGGATTTTAGGTAATGGCCTGTGAGGCCCTTATTTGGGGCCACAGGGTCACCAAATCTACAATTTAGAATCTTCATTGGCTAAAGACTCATTACACAACATGACAACCTTCTAGGTCTTTTCGTTCTGGAGAAGATGAAAATAATCTTATCTTATCATTTCATCACCAGTCATATGCAGTTCACATATCTCATGTAAAATAAAAGAATTCTTAACTCCTCTTCAATTTAGTCCTTTATGCCTTGTCACAATTTTCAGTTCATAGGCTATTCAATAGTTCTCATTTCACATTGATTACATCAATTTGACAAACATGTCCACAATGTAGATTGTTATCTAAAGTCGACATACATTTCAAATAAAGTGGCTGAGGTGTCATAAAATATCAGTTCAAAATTCATTTTCAAAGGTTTTTTTAGGCTGTGGCCCATATTTGGGGTCACAGGGTCACCAAATTTACAAGTTTGAATCCCCCTTTCAGGCCTGATGAGCTAACAAGGTGAATAGTTTGATCAGGGAGGGACTCAAGCTGAGAGATGTGGTAGTGGAAGAAGCTGTGAGAAAAGAATCTCGACATGCCAGATACGCTGGAGTCATTGTGGCTAAGTGTAAGTCAAGAGAAGACAAACATCGTATACTTACAACGAAACGTGAGTTGAAAAATAGCAGAAACTTTAATAATGTATATATTTCCAGTGACAAGTCCCTGCAGCAAAGATTGTTTGAATCTAACATGAAGACACTGGTTGACAATGTGGGCGAGGGCAAGCTGAGGCTCTCCGGCAGTAGGATCGTGAAGTTGGGTGACGGTGATCAGCGACACAGAGTCAGCAACACACGCGGCGGTGATGGTTACAGATCCGAGTACAACCCACGTGGTAATGTTTACCAACAAAGGTCACGTGACGGCAACAGGCCGCGCTCACCCAATCAGGATCGAGGATACAGCAACCGAGGTCACAACCGCGATGAGCGCACTCACCGTGACAACCGAGTGCATAGACAATAGGTAAAATGCGGGTTTTGGAATGTGGCAGGATGGTCAGCTTCTGTAGACTCTGATAACCATGTGCTCCGTTCTTCATGTTTGCAATCGACGGATTTAGATATTATAGGACTGGCGGAAACACATCTTACCGGAAATAATAAACTTTTATTAGATAATTACATGTGGTTTGGCCACAATAGAACTCAGCTTCACGCAAACGCTAAATGTGGTTCAGGTGGCGTGGGATTTTTAATTAAGAAAATTTTATTAGATGATTTTAATGTTAATGTTTTAGACAATTCGCACGAAGGTATTCTGTGGCTTAAACTGTCTCATAAGTTTGCTACTGACTGTAGTGTTATAGCATGTGTATGCTATCTCCCACCAGAAAACTCCAGCAGGAAAATAGATGCGACGGAGTTCTTTGACACATTATTATTACACTATTATTACAGACTCATCAATATTACCAACCAGGTACTTCTTTTATTTGTGGTGATTTTAATAGTAGGTGTGGGGATTTAACAGACTTTGTGGATGGTGTGGATGTGCTCCCTGGGAGAACTGTTTTAGATAAAGTAATTAATTCACAGGGTCGTGTTTAATAGATTTTCTTATTAGTGCCAATTACTGTATGCTAAACGGAAGAAGTGAAGATAACGACTATACATATGTGTCTTCAAGGGGCGTATCAGTGGTGGACTACTGTTTATGTCCATATGAACAGTTCGACACCTTCTCTAATTTTCGTGTCATACGCCCTAACTCTTTTGTTGACAAATCTGACTGTGTCGGTGTAGTTAGTGCTAACAGGATTCTGAAACTGGATCACTCCATACTTACCTGGAACATTGAGCTTAATACAAGTAATTCCACGACAAACCTACCCGAGAACTGTGAGACAGCAACGGTAGTGAAATGTGATATTTCATCTATACCAACTGATTTTATGTCATCAGAGCAATGTGTAGACTCTCTTAATGTCGCTATTGATAAGTTGTCTGACTCTCTTCAGGGCCAAGAAGATATAGACCATGCCTTTGATGTTTTTAAGAACACTGTTAGGTCAGAAATGGTTAATAGGCTTCCTACGAAAGTTGTGGTTAAAACATCGGCTACTAATTCAAGTCGTAAAAGAGGAAGAAAGAAGAAGGCGTGGTGGTCGGACTATCTCTCTAAACTCTGGAGCGACATGTGTGACGCCGAGCGGCGTTGGTGTAAGTGTCATGGACCCCGTAAACATGTTTTGAAACACATATACGTAGCTAAACGACAACTGTTCGACCGACATTCTCAGAGGGCTAAGCGGGACCACACCAAACGTATACTTCAACGGATGTAACTGCGTCAAGCTGGTATTTTAGGGGAAAGAAGCCAGCATGTAATACGCTCGTACTTTGCAGTAAAAATAGCGAGTCAGTCCGCCATCTTGTCTGTAAGGAGCGTCAATGATATTGGTAATGGTTCAAGGGGAGTCCAAAACTTTTACTTTTACCTAAGACAATAAATTCTAAAATATTAAGTTAGCGAAAGATGAATAGTTTTCGGATGTAACTGCGTCAAGCTGGTATTTTAGGGGAAAGAAGCCAGCATGTAATACGCTCGTACTTTGCAGTAAAAATAGCGAGTCAGTCCGCCATCTTGTCTGTAAGGAGCGTCAGTGATATTGGTAATGGTTCAAGGGGAGTCCAAAACTTTTACTTTTACCTAAGACAATAAATTCTAAAATATTAAGTTAGCGAAAGATGAATAGTTTTCTGATGTATCTGCGTCAAGCTTGTATTTTAGAGGAAAGAAGCCAGCATGTAATACGCTCGTACTTTGCAGTTAAAATGGCGAGTCAATCCGCCATCTTGTGTGAACAGATGAGATATGATATTTAGAATGGTTCGAGGAAAAATTAAAACTTTTACTTTTACCCAAGGGGATAAATTCTAAAATATCAATTTTGCGAAAGATGAATGGGGTTTTTTTTTGCGTTTGTGTCAAACTGTTATTTTAGGGGAAAGTAGTCAGCATGTAATACGCTCGTACTTTGTAGTTAAAATAGCGAGTCAGTTCGCCATCTTGTCTGCACAGAACATGGAGGATATGTTTCTGTTCCCCTTGTACTGTCTTTCCTACATTCATGTAGAATGTACCGGTTCGAAGGGGAAAATAAATTTGAAACGAACTCCTTGATGAATGGCCTTTCTGTCATGTTGTAGCATCAGCATAAATAATAAATAATTACTTTTTTTTATAAATAAGTTCATGTTTTATTTAATTTTTTCTTAAGATCAATAAACAGTAATCAACTTAAAAAATAATAGAATAATACATGTGTATAACATCAAGTATTCCAAAGCACTAGGTAACCTAACATTGTATATATATTCTATGGTCATATCACATTTACAAAATAAATGTGCATTTTCGTAATTTTGTAACAATCATATATAGCACACCTTTGAGTATAATAATTTCCTTATTACCAATTCTATTTCATTTGATTCACATAATCATTCATCTCCTTGGAGATAGACACTTCCGATGTTGTTACAGTTTCAAAGGGAGTTACTTTTATGTTTCTTGACTTTACGAAGATTGCCGATTGACGCACGGGCGAGTCGGCAAGACTCGGAAACACCAACTGGTTACAACAATACAGTGCGATAACAAACAAGCGCTAACGCAAGCACCAAGTCGCTTGTGCGTTGAAGCGCGACGAGGAGAGGTCTAATTGGATCGCTCAGTAGAAATGATCATGTAACGAGCAGAAGTTGCTAGTCCCTGTATCAGGCCCCCCTAAGTAATTGAAGGAAATGCGTCAATTTTGAAGAAAATCCATCCAAATTTGAAAGAAAAGCGTCCATTACGGAAGAAAATGCTTCTTTTCTCGAAACAATCGCAGCAATATCGGTGAATTCACGGTAATTACAGAAACAATCAGTCTGATGTTGGAAGGACCAACATCCCTATCGGAAACGACATCGGCCTTTTCCGTGAATTCTCGGCCGATGCCGGAAATGCACACATAAAAAAATGGCGTCGGGAGAATGTCCTCCTGCTTCGGTGAGTAATGTTTTTACTGATTACAGTCCGTACTTTACATGAATCGAAGTTAACTTACTTTTGTTGAATTGAATGTGTATATAATGTCCCTGTCTGGAGTAAACTGGATTCTATCGGTGTGAATGGAAATATGTTCAAAGCAATTATGTCACTCTATAAAAATGTTAAATGCGTTGTTAACATTAATGGTTTTTACACCAAGTGGTTCGATGTAAACTCAGGTTTAAAGCAAGGCTGTCTGTTGTCGCCACTACTTTTTAATTTGTATATTAATGATCTTATTACTACCGTTAACAGTTTGTCTTTGGCTATTGATATTGATGGTTGTAATGTAGGTATATTAGCCTATGCAGATGATATTGTTTTCATTGCTGCGTGTGAGAGTGATCTTAATGTAATGCTTGAGTGTTTGCATAACTGGACTGTTGGTAATAAAATGACGGTGAATTATTGTGTTAAGTCTAAGGTTATTCATTTTAGAGGGGCTTCGGTTGGTAGAACTAAAGTTTTATTTTTCTGTGACGATATTCAATTAGAAGTCGTTGATAAGTATATTTACCTTGGACTTCTTTTATCGGAGCATTTAGATTATGGTTTGATGGCTAAAGCTGTAGCCAATTCAGCTGGTAGAGCTCTGGGTCTACTTATAACTAAATATAAGGTTTTAGGCGGTATGCAGTATCAGACTTACTCTAAGTTATATTATTCTATGGTATGGTCTACTATCGAGTATGGTTCGGCAATATGGGGTACGTATAGTTTTTCATGTATAAATGCAGTTCATAATCGTGCTATGCGTTTTTTCCTTGGTCTGCGTAAGTTTGCCCCCCAATAATGCTGTTATCGGAGATATGGGCTGGTATCCTACAGTTGTAAATCAATGGAGGAATGTGTCGAGGTTTTTTAGACGTCTTTGTCATCTTGATCGTAATCGAGTTACTAGTAAGATTTTTAGATGGAGTCATGCTTTAGCTTTAAGAGGTAAACGTAACTGGAATTTTAAAGTTTGTAAGAAGTTGTCAGGTCTTAATCTCGACCATTTTAAGGATATTAACGTAGTGTATCATATTCCTTTTATAGTTTCTAAAGTTTCTGAGGTTGTTTTTAACGATTTTGTTTGTAAATGGCAACAAGACCTCTTAAAAGTTGGTAGTATTAGTGGAAAGGGTGGTAATAAGTTACGCACATACTGTAGTTTTAAATCTGATTTTGGCTGTGAATTTTATGTTAGTTCTAATATGTCTCGTTCAATGAGAAGAGCTCTAGTTTTGTTTAGATGTGGTGTCGCGCCGTTAAAAGTTGAAACAGGTCGGTACATTGGTTGTCCTTTTAATGAGAGAACTTGTTTTCACTGTAAAGATTTTATTGAAAATGAATGTCATGTTTTATTGTATTGTCCTCTATATGTCGATGAACGACTTCAGCTTTTATCAAAATGTACAAGTATGTTAGATAATTTTTTAGAAATGGATGATGTAGATAAGGTTAGTTTTATTCTTAGCTGTCCAGATGTATCGTTTTTATCTGCCAAAACCTGTTTTAATATTCTTAAAAAGCGTAGTGTAAATTTGTATATATCGTAAATGTATATTTACCTGTTTTATAGTATTTTACAATATTTACTTTTATTTCTGTGTATATTTTTATGAAATATTAGTCTCTCATAATTCCATATGGAATGGCTCAACGTTTTACTGTGACATTATCTTATGTATTTATTATATATCTTTACCATGTTGAGGCGAGACTTAAATAAAAAAAACTTGTCTGTCTGTCTTGTCTGTCTGTCTGTCTGTATGTTGTAGTCTCTCATAATCCTCATATCAACGGTTGGCTCTTATGTTGTTTTTTTACAAATATATGTATGTGTGTTATGTTAAAGAAGCTAATGCCGATTTAATTTGGTTTTATCTACAGACTTGTAAATGTACTATGTTACCCAGGACGTGACACTTAAAAATAAGTTTCTCTCCGTTAATCGGTCCTGTTCATGTTATTCAAGGACATTTTAACTTGATTTGGAGATTTCAGCAGCTTCACCTCGTTCACTGTAGGGTTGGGAGATTGCCCCTATTATCTTTGCCGACTTACCTCATACAAAGACCGCCGCCATTAACTCGTTAATTAACCCTTGATCCGCTTTACTAGTCAAAATCTCGCTGTCCTAACGTCTCGCTCTAGGAGACACATTGCCACAAAAGAGGAATTCCAGTTATGTAAATGGCCATAGAGTCCCGATTGTTTCACATAGATTAAAACGGAATCGAAGTATAATATGTATCAACGATTCAACGATTTTATTACTCAAAAAACCACCTTCGGTTGTACAAGAGCATCAACGTGTGATGTGTCACAATTTGCTGTACTGATTGAATTGTGGGAGAGGAGAGGAGAGCACATACAGTAAAACATCCATTATTCATTGCCGCCTAAAGCTCGACTGTATAATCTAAGCATATAGATACAAGTCGGAAAAATCAAAGTGCGCTCGTGGTCATTCTACCGAAGATTTTATTTACTACCTTTCCACATGAGTTTAAACATAGTTTATTCATTGTAATGAATTTGGATTGTGAACAAGCTGTGTAGCTTATATTAACACCGCTCCTATACAAGATATGATTGACGTCAATAATTAAGACAATGTACACATGCATCAAATAGATTAACAGTAATACCATCTAGTAATAATAGAAAATTGCTTTTGGAATTGTTGTGTATATCAACCCATCTGAAGAAATACAAAGGTTTAATATGTTCTAGTAGACTTACATAACTTTAGTCAAACGACCCACATGTAGAAATATAAATCAATCAATCACGTGAATGTCATAATTTAAATCATTGTGTTTTGGTAATGAAATTGTCAACTTGATCGAGTATTTGCTGATTTTGATAATTAGAAAGTTCTTTGTTTCCGTACAAAATGGTCTCCAGGCTAAAACCTGTGATATAAAAAGTACATAATTGTCCTTAGGTGTTGTTATATATAATTACTGCATGTGAACAAATAGTGAGGTGTTTCAGTCTGATATCAACATATCCTTCCACATGTCGGATAAACTTTCTCTTTGGTGAACGTCACTTATTATGTTTTTGTATTCATGTATTTATTTCGGAGCGGCCTTCACATAAGTTCTTATGAACTTGTTGGCCAATCCACTTCATGTAAAACATTTCATGAAATAAATATGTTTAAACCATGTCGGATTTATTAAAAACATAAGGACTTCCATGTATTTTTATACTCGTGGTTATGATGTTACATTGGATAACCCAACAAATAAAAACATCCACAGATTATTACATCTTTTCATTGCCAAAAGTAATCGTTTCCTATAATTGTTGTTAAACAGTGAATAATAACAATGCTCTTTCTTCATCAAATTGTATTTCACATTATTTGGAAGGCAGCTGCGGCCCTCTTAATTACTAGGCATACCCATTAACACGTTTTTAAAAAGTATATTCATTGATTTGATAAATGTGCATGTGATTCTTCTTTAGCTTCAAGTTCCAATTTCATTTCAGTGATTGTGTTCTGTATATAGCCTTTATTTTATTGTATGGGATGGCGTTAAAAAAGTTCGCTTGTTCGCCTATCCATATATCTATTTGTGAAATAAAATTTTAAAAAAACTATACAATAAAACACAACTGCTCACTGAACATGAGTATAAATAATTTAAGTATTGGTGATTTTAAATACCAAAAAGCAAGACTCTGATATCTAATAGTTCCTAAATGTGATAAGTACATGATGTTTCTGAATAAGATGTACCCGTTATGTAGCATAGCGACACAAACAGTGACATTCTAAAATTCATTTATTGAGTTCCGGATCAGTTGATGCTTGATGTAATAAAGTTTGTAAAGGGTTCCGGATCAGTTCGTACCAAAACCGGTGCGTCCCAGGGTCGGTTCGCCCCAGACTAATTGTACATGTAGTAAAGATTGTTTGCGTATGCAATCAGCCGCTTGAAGATTTGGTACGTACTTATCGGATTACGAAAATTGAGGTAGGTGAGTTTCTGTTTGTTTGTGCAGACTTCATGAAATAATTAAGAGTTTGTATGAAATTGACACATCCGTGAGTACAACCCTCAGTTGTGTACACATATTTATTCAAGGAAGCCTTTTATCTGGATTATGCTAACTGCTAATTCACCCCTACAACACTGAGTTGGGTAACTGCATGCAGTTACCCACTCCAAAAATGGCGGCTGGTCAAATTCATGCGCATGCCTTGGTCATTTACCAAAGAACATGTAGATGCCATGTTAACCTTTATGGAGTTTGTAAATACAACATAATCTGCGTTTGCAAAATTGAAGCGGGAGAAGGGTAATCTGTTGACAGAATTGAACACGAAGAAGGGTAACTTTTAAGTTTACTTTGTACAAAGGCGATAGAATGCCATGGACAAACACCTATTGCGATTGCACATTCACAGTAGAACACGGATAGCACCAAATTCAATCCAATCTAGTCGCTTTCTCCATAAAGAAATAGACAGACAGACAGTAATAGTTTATTTAAGTGTCACAACATACTTTTTACGGTTAAAGCTATATTTTTCCATTTTGTAAAATCAACAGAGGTAAATAAATTATTAAGAGTATTAATAAAATTGCATGTGTGGGAATCTAAAAATATAAAACGGAGGTCTGAATAAAAGCTACACTCAGAGGAAATGAATCTCGGACTCTACTTTATCACAGAAGGAACATATTCTATAAGACACAGAGGGTGGGGGGTCTGCTGTGTCTGCCTGTCTCTATGTGTAGTCGGAGTGATCCACAACGTAGTCTTGACAGATATTTTCGTTGATTCCTCGACATGATTTTCTGTACATATATCACGGGACCAAGATCTGTCTTGAATAACCTGTATGTCCGTAACTTATTTCCATTAGGTTTTGATACGGCGTTCCACAGATCTTTGAACCACGAGGACTCGTCGATTTTTCTCAGTTCAGCTTTCACAAGAGACATAGTAAAATCCATTTAAAAACAGTAAATGTTCAATACTTAGACTTCTGCTTGCCTTGATAACTGAGTTATAAAATGATTTTTTCTTTCTTTTGCTGTATTCTAAAATTCGTTTGGGTAATCTGACATCACTCATTTTGGTTATCTTGATAAAACTTCGGATAACTTCGATTCTCTGCTTAGTGAGGCATGCCATCCATCCCATTTCATCGCGTACTGCGCAATTTGAGGTATTCCGGGGTACTCCAAGGACCAGCGAGCCTATAGCGAGTGTATTAATAACAAATCATTCTTCAACAACATGAACATTCAGGAGAATAGGAACTCGAAGGACACATTACCTCCAAATTCATTTGGAAATATGTTATTAGAACTGTGCAAATCAACTTCAATGTTTGTTGTCAACGACCGTGTGGGTAAAGACAGTAGTATTGGTGAACTTACATGCAAAGACAGCACTGTTGTGGACTATGTGTTAGCATCACATGAATCCTCCATTGTAATTAAAGACTTTAAGGTGTTAGATTTTTCAAGTTGTTACAGTGATATACATAAACCTCTGTGCATTACTTTTGGAAATTATATTGTAACTAATGACATTATTGATACAGAAACTGATAAAATTGTAGTGTCAGGTTACCCAAAAAGATTTGACCCAGTTAAATCACGTGACTTTGTCAATTGCATCGATACATCAAACTTGCACGACATGCTCTCGAGAGCACGCGAAGCTCGCAGGTCGCCGTGACCCGACGAGTACCGTCACCGACGTCACTGTCTGACGAACTGGGACAGATCTTTTTACAATCCGCCTCACAGGCATTTGGGCAAAGACATGTTAGTAATGCTCGTAAGTTTCGTAAAACAAATAATTATTGTCGCTGGTATAATAAAGAGTGTTACATGATGAAAAGAAAATATAGAAAACTTAGAAGAAAATATAAGAGGACTATAGGTTAAGGGTTGATAAGGATAATGTAAGGACATGTAATCGCCTATACAAAAATACTGTGAAACGGCAATATAAAAAGTTTGTAAATGAAACTAAAAGTAATTTTTCTTTTCTTGCTAAGAATGACCCTTCAGCATTTTTTAAGTTTTTTAAGGACAAAAGAGAAGAGAAAACTTCTGTATCACTTAATGACTTCCATGACTTTTTCAAAAATCTAAATGCCGCTGATGGAATTGATGATAATGTTGTTAACATTGATTTTGATAAGATCAAGAAAATGATGTATTAGATAGGGAAATTACGATTGAAGAAATCATGAAGTGTATTGATAATCTTAAACTCGTAAGGCTGTTGGAATAGATAGAATTGAGAACGAGCATATTATTCACACAAGACATGTGTTTTTAGAATTATATCATGAATTATTTAATTTAATATTGGAATGTGGTTCAGTTACCCAATGTTGGTTGATAGGTATTATTAAGCCCATTTACAAACAGAAAGGTGATGTACATAAGCCTGAAAACTATAGGCCAATAACAATTTTGTCATGTCTGGGAAAACTTTTTACTTCTGTTTTAAATTACCGTCTTAGTATTTTTTTGATGATAATGATATACTAAGTGAGGCACAGATGGGTTTTCGAAAAGGTTACTCAACGCTCGACAGTATTTTTGTTTTAAATGGATTAATTGATATACTTAAAGCTAAGAAGAAAAAGTTTTATAGTGTTTTCATAGATTTTCAAAAAGCTTTTGATAATGTATGGCGTGTATGTCTTTGGCAAAAACTTAACAATAACGGGATTTCAGGGAAAATTTTAAAAATTATTTGTAATATGTATGATAATATCAAGTCATGTGTTTCATCGGGTGGAAATGACTCTGCATATTTTGACTGTTGTAAGGGCGTACGCCAGGGAGAAAATTTGTCACCTTTACTTTTTTCATTGTTTATAAATGACGTTGAGTCATATTTGGCCTCTAATGATAGCAGTTGTATTGAAATAGAAGATATCTATGGATTTGTAAAGATTTTTGCATTGATGTACGCCGATGACATGGTTTTATTTGCCGATAGCCCGGACAAGTTGCAGCATAATATCAATGTTTTTCGAGAATATTGTATCAAGTGGAAGTTAAATGTGAATATTAAGAAAACTCAAGTTGTTGTATTTGGATCTGGAACGGCAAGGGTGAATTTTCGAAAATATTATTTTGGTGATGTTACTTTAAATACTTCTGATAGTTATACTTATCTTGGAATAATGTTTCATAAGAATAGAAAGTTTAATGTTGCAATAACAGCGTTAAGAGATCAAGGCCTGAAAGCAATGTTTTGGTTGTTATCAAAATCTAGAAATCTACATTTACCACCAGATTGTCTGTTTAAAGCATTCGATCATATGATTGTTCCAATATTATTATATGGCTGTGAGGTGTGGGGCCCCTGTAACTCTGAAAAATTAGAACTAGTCCATAGATTGTTTATGAAAAAGGTATTCAATTTAAGAAAAAGTACACCAGCTTATATGTTATATGGCGAAACGGGACGATTGCCCCTGAGTATTATTATTAAAAAGAGAGTTTTATCTTTTTGGTGTAAACTTCTAAATTGTGAAAACAGTAATAAACTTTCATGTAAAGTGTATTCTAAATTATTAGCAGTTGAAAATAGTACTGAATACCGGCCACCCTGGATAAATTATGTAAAAACGATTTTAGATGATTGTGGTTTGTCATATATTTGGTATAATCAAAATTATGTTAATAAAAATTGGCTCCTCTGTAAAGTTGAACAAATCTTAACTGATCAGTTTATAACACGGTGGCAATATGAAAGGACGTTATCATCCAAAGGAAAAATATATGATTGTATAAAACCAATGTTTGGTCTTGAAGATTACATTTTGCTACCAACAAAGGTTTCACAACCTATTTTGAAGTTTAGAACAAGTAATACTAAACTTCCTGTTGAAGTTGGTAGTTGGCATCATGTTCCTTATAGTGATAGAAAGTGTTTGATGTGTAACTCTGACCTAATTATTTTAAAATGCATAGCCTCTTTACAGAAAGACATTGTACAACTGTTGACAAGCTAAGTAAGTTTATAATATGTATCTTTGAGCAACTACAAAAATGTCAATAATAAATCTGCCTCGTTGTTACATTATACTGTATTATTATTGATGTAATAATGTACTATGTACCACTGTGAGTGGTTTTAGTGAATAAAAGAACTTGAACTTGACAAATCTGCATGCTCTATTTTGCACATTATTTATCTCTTGGTGGCTGAAATTAGATACATGTAACATATACTATAGTTGGGGCGAACCGACCTGGGGTGAACTGGTTCTGGTGCGAACCGACCCTGGGACGAACCGGTTTTGGTACGAACTGACCCGGAACCAATTGTTCAATAGCAGCATTAAACATTAATACAACCAAATGTTAATCATCACATCTTCATTCAATCAATTCTACAGTGTTCTCTGAAATTTTCACAAAAATTCAAACCAATCATGATGTAATGTAACTAGAAGACGAGTGATACATGAATAAACTCGTCGGTCTGCCTCTTCCAATATAATCCTGATTCACGGAGCTAGTCATTCACTGAGACGTACACATGTACACCTGTTGTATGTACACGGCGCCGGTGATCTGGTCGGGATAAGGGTCACCTATCCCAACTCTGGAACCGCTACGGTTTTATGACCGCACCACTTACGCGAAAGACAGGTGGCACGAATAATTACCACCTGCAGTCGTTAGATTGTTTTATCATTGTGCCAACATCCCACTCTCCCGGAAACACTAAGTCTTCTTCTCGAAAATGAAAGGACACTCTTTTGAAATCAACGATTCACATGGCAATTTCATTTAATTAATATGCTCATATGGCAAGTTAAAGGCACGTTTTTCTTACTGGAATAAAGTAAGGTAAATACGTGTTTACAGTGGCTAAATAATACTCCTGTATCAATAAAAAAAAATAGTGGTCTCATTTAAATATGGTTAAAGCAGGAATTGTCAAAAGATTATTCATCAGTTTTAAAACTTTCTTTTAATACCTTCTTATTAACAGTTAATTAGGGGGTCTCTGATAAACCAGAGAATTATTACCATATCATCCAGTCAAATATATTGCTCATCTAAATGTATTATCTATAATGATATTATTGAGTACTGTAATATTATTCACGCAAATCTATTATATATCATTACATGAAATATGTATAGAAAATCCTCCACTATGTCTACTTAGCAGTACTTGTATTGTCGGTAGAAACTGAAAATATAATGAAATAAATATTGCTAATCTCAAATAATAATGTGTACGGATGCTATTGCAGACGAATTTATCTTTATGATTTAAACATATTTTATTCATGAAAATAATTACATGAATATGGATTGGCACAACAAGCCGTGGGCTTATATAAGTGCCGCTCCATCAATTACAAATACAACATAAATCAATATTCAAAGGTAAGATACAAAATCAATAGTCACATATTTCCACAAAGGCAAAAAGGTTGACAGTAGTAAATTAAGGTAATTTATCTTTATATTAGAATATCCATCATATGTTAATTCCAAAATACAATTTGTCAAACCTTATGCAATTTTTATAAATACTATCATGTTTATTATTAAAGTCAAGCCTCACAACACATAACATAATCTTATTCAATTCGATTTAAATCAAATAAAGTTATTTGTAGTGATTACTGATAATTACTTCTGGCCGTAATAAGTGAAACGGTGATACCGTACCGCACATACAGTAACTATATGTAGGTTGTACAATTAGAATACATATGCCAAACACTTTTCCATACAGATGTCAATTATCCATAATAGTGTTTATGTATTTTCAAATTATAGTGAGTGGAAAAAGATATCTGTACAAATGTACATGTCCTCTTTAGATCAATTGATGCGCTTTTTAGAACAAATTCCCCTTCTTTCAATGACTCTTTATACTTTATACAATAAGGAATTGACCACGGTCAAACGCGGTCTGACTGCATTCTGATCGCTGTCAGCTGCATTCAGATTGCAGTCTGATCGCGGTCACCCGCATTCTGACTGCAGTCTGATCGCGGTCAACTGCATTCTGACTGCATTCTGATCGCGGTCAACTGCATTCAGATTGCAGTCTGATCGCGGTAGATACCGGTAAAGATATCTGCAACCGTCTGTACATTGATAAAATCTATTATTTACCAAAGTATTTAACGATAGGAAACTGGCTAGACTATTTAAACCAGACAAAAGGACAACCTTGGCTTGATAATGTATAGGTCTAATAACTACTGTGCATTTAAATGGGACGTGTAGTTTCGGTTTCTGTACGTGTATAATGATGTTGCTCGATTTTAATTAGAAACTAGTTATTATGATATATTTGGTTATTGGGGATGACTATGATAATAAAGAAGTTGATCATCCATAAAATAATTGCCTTCTTCATGACTATGCAAGTTGAGTGAAATTATTGGAACTGAAATCAGCACATATCGTATGTTGGCGCGTATTTCAGCCAAAAACAATTTTATGAAACACAATGGATGTACCTTAAATACGCCAATACGTCTACCACTCCGTGCGAGGCATCACTCACCATACTCGGCGTAACACATGGCTGCGCAAAAGGTCAAGGCGCCACATAGTGTCCATATGAGGAGTGCCACGCCCACATCTGACCCCGCGCCCTCCAACACGGCCGAGGGGCTTATAAAGATGCCCACACCTGAAAGAAACAAACATTCTGCTTTGTTGAACAACACCCAAGCATGTAGATCAATCATTATGACCATGCGTCAGCAAGTGTGAATTATATTTAGCGACCCGTAGCTCGCTTGCTGTTGAGAGAGAGGCGAAAAATTGGAAACTTTATTCCATATGATGAGCGTTTTGCTTGGGGAACTGTTGGAAGATGTTGATCCTGGGAACGGAGAGTTCTGGTAGGCACGTACTTGGTCAGATTTGAGAGATATGAGGTGGCAGAGTTGTGGAGACCCTTAAAATCAAAGCAGAGAAAACTTTGAAATCAATCATGTACTGAAGATTTCATTACATATGTGCTCATCAATCATTGATCAAAATTTAATATAAAAATATAAGGAAAAACCATGATACCGAGCATATGGTAAGGTTGTGGACCCTGATAGAAAGGAAAAACCCGAGGTTGCGAAACTGTCTATCTAGGTTGATTTAATACCGATGCCTTCCATCTGCCCCCATGGTGCAAAATGCTATTTGTAATGGATAACACCTGAATTCGAGGTCGTTCTAGCAAAGATAGATCTTTGCCCTAGAAAAGGGCAAAGATCTATCTTTGCTAGAACGCCCGAGGATGAGGGTGTTATTTATTTTATATACAGAAAACAGGCAAAACCAAACAAAGTGCAGTTGTCTAACTGTTTTACTACAGGTGGTCCAAGTGAAATAAAGCGTACATTAAATATCATGGAAGTACTCTGACAGCAGGATATTGACCAACAATCAGTCCTTCTCAGTCATCAATCCTTCGTGGTCTAGTGGTAGCGCCATAGGCTACGAAGGGTTGTGGGTTCGAATCCCGCATTGTCTGCTATGAAACTTTTAAAGTTGGCAATTTTGAGGATAGATTATCTTACTAAATGTCACTTAGAATTTATTGGGTTGAAAGAATTGTACTTGGAGGGCCTTATACTGGATAATACCCTCTTGGAAGGTTATTATTCTGTTTAAGACCCTCCCAGCGGGGTATTATCCAGTGTAAGGCCTTCTCAAAAGGAATTGTAAGGCCCTAGTTCCTTTCGTAGGGAAGTCCTCCCGGAAAAACAAATGGATTCAAAGAGTGTTAAATGGGCCTTGAGGTATACAAAAAGCGTTAGTTCACGAACCACATATCTTACTGGTTACGGGTTCGAGAAGTACCTCCGTCAAAACATTTGCTGTTGATTTTGTACTATACATTTGAAAAAATTTCAAAATCAGTCTGAGATAGTTTCTTCAGATCTATACTTTCACATCATCCTCTTAGGAAACATATCAGAGTTTACAATCATTGTAATTCCTCCTAACAGAGTTTACAATTGTATCTTTAAACCCTCCTTGAGGGATTTACAACGTTTAAGTCCTTCGTACAGGTTGATAAAGAAATGTAACCAATGCTAACCATATGATACGATCTTGAAATGAACCCGGATTGTATGGAGGTAGGTTGACAACTGATGCTATTTCTTGGCGAAGATTCATTTTGAATTGTGCTCCCCGAAAGCATGTTTACATATGACGTTTACCTATAGCCGCCAATGTTTCAGCTCGAGTTCCCATATTTCGTCGTCTGTGACAACCTAAAATAATAGTTCGTGAAGTCATTGTAGTAATTGTAGCAAAAGAAGTGCGTCGTTTCCTGGCCATTTTACCCAATTCAAATGGAATAGAATGGGCACTAAAGTAGTTATTACACTCGAAGAGGTGCTATGTGAGGTTTACGAAAGTGATCATATGTGTGTACAACTTTCGCTCTCGCTCGGGATATAATATTTAAAATTGTTTCATAAATTGTACATGCCACAATTGCTCGGGTAATATATTTTCAATAACCAATGACATCAATCACGGCATCAAGATTCATGTCTTCCCACAGAGGTTACTCCCTTCAAATGTCCGACTCTAACCTCTGTTATATTAGGCCATATATCTCGGTTCTAGCAACATTCCCAAACGGGAAAAAGGGTACCTCATACTTTATCCCTGCTTCTTATCCGCAAACCACCTCTTTCATCGGCTACGTCGACAGAGTTAGCATTTGACTTGGTCTTGCTAATTATCATATGTCCTTCGAATATGTCTGATGTAAATAACACAAATTAACCTTCTTTTTTTTTGTCTCTGATTTTGTCTTATTTATTTATCGTATCTCATAGACCACAATGAATTTTTAACGCACTGTACTTATTTATTAATATTTGTATGTTATATCGAATTTGATCTCCCTTATTGTAAAATCTTCATTTACTTCGATCATACGTTATGTAAACGTTTACATTAAATTGACCATTGAGAAACATTTGGCAGGATTTATGCTACGGTTTTCGAAATAAAATTTGCTTTCATGCATGTCATATCTATGCAAATATGCTACGCGATGCTTTGTGGTTTAAACACCGATACCTATCTGATGAATAAACTAGTTTATAGACTGAAAAGTCTAAAGTTGATATGGAAATATACACACTGACAAGATTTGATGATTGCATATGAGTAGGAGGTGATCCATATTCATTTTGCATATTTTGATATGCCGTATTCATATGGCACTTATACTGTGAACAAAGAACCAAATGAGTCATCTGTTACTACACAGTGTAGCATTTGTCAACACTTGATAGAGTTAGTTACTTCACAGTATAGCAGTTGTCAACACTTGATAGAGTTAGTGACTTCACTGACGATCACTTAACAAAATAGAGCGTTTGACAAAGTCAGGTGTGTATTTCTTTTCAGACACCTGCACAATATCATTTCAATGCAATAATGTGATGAAATGGAACATCTGTTCATTACAGTCCACATAGTTTCAGGTATCGTTTACACCTAGATATCCCCCTGAATATTAATATATACTGATGACAAACATATGCAAATGCGGCGTATATGTATATATATATATAATAATTATATAAGTATCTAACATGGTACACTCATTTGCTACGGCCTTGAGCTAGCCCACCGTAGAAATATGGTTTGAGCACTTTATGCAAATGAGTGGGACTTTCTTATTAAACTGCTTTGTTGCGTTGATAACGTTTCATAGCTGAAAGCCCAATCATGTTATATATGTTATGTATATATATTATCAGAGGTCGACATATCCACCTACTCCAGGGAAGTGTCGTATTCTTCCAGCTGGACATGATGTAACTGATGATAAGTTAAGTTTGTAAAGCTCTAACCAATGTATTTCATGTAGGTCGTTTATGAAATCTCGGGTTTCCATGATAAACTTATTTGTATCCTCTACCCTACTACAATACTCTGATTCCCTGAGCCAACTAACTCACATTTTCCTGTAGGTTGGTTGTTCATCGCCAAATACCATAGCATCAATTATCATGTAATTTTCAGTCAATGAAATGTGATTTGAACAATGATCGCTCATCGGTCCTGTCATCAGGGTACTGAATGGAAGTTATTTCATTGACTGGTCATTTATACTGAGCAAAACAAGTTAAGGACCATTTGATGTTTTTGTTTATTTTGACATCATTTTTCGAAGTTAGAACTATGGAATTTCAGCCCCATTATACCATCCTGCTTCTAAGGGTCGCATTTCAAAATTTTCGGCGTCACCAACAACCCTAAATGAGCTCACTCACACTCTTGTTTATGAATGGCAACAGATTCCATATCAACTGTTTCAGAAGCTTTCCTTAGGTTTTCTAGACGTTTGTAAGCCGTATATACGGGCATTACGGGTATTAAGGGCATACACGTCAATGAAGTTGATTTCAATCCAGTTTCAAATGATTAAAAAATCCGATTCCGAGACAGCCTACAGGTAACTCCAAAAACGTCTGTACATGTTTTATTAACAACATTAGAATGCTTATTTTTGGTTCGTTTTTTTAATCGCAATGGCGTTCGTGAGAATATCATTCATAATATTGTTTTCATGACAAATCTCTTCAAAACATGTATATGGGGAAAATCCAATGGTCCTTAACCTTTTTTGCTCAGTATATATCCAAATACGAAAGTTATTGGACTCAGGGAATCAGGGTATTGTAGTAGCACAGCGGATACATATACATGGATGGAGCAGGTTGGGTTAACACACAGCAGTGTTAAAGGGATAGTGGCACGCTTTTTGCAAATTTTATTTATTTATTTATTTTAAATTTCTCATTTTTAATGATAGCTTACGTCATTTATATTTACTTTAGAGGGTAAAACATCTTATTATACAAACCAATAATCCTTAGTGGTAATAACGGTGTTGCGTATAAAGCAAAGATTGCATGGCGGCCATTTTATTGTGAACACAATTTATTATTTTGAATGACAAAAACTATTCCCATGGCTTTACAGAACCATGTACACTCATTTGTTAACTTGATTTTCCGAAGAAAGAAGGGTGTTTGACAATTGGTGACAAATTTTTTTCAAATACATTTCATCGGCTTATTTCAGCGAAAGAACGTGCTACTGCCTCTTTAAATGCCAACATTGCTTTGTTTTCGAGACTATACCTTATGGTCCAATTTTCCAAAATAATAATTCTGATTGATACCGGTATATATAACAATTGATTTGAAAATGTTACCAACTCGCTGTTTAATATTAAATTTGCATCGGAATCAACTACACTCACGGGCAAAAGAAAGTATACCTTCTTTTAAATAAATAAAATTCAACAGGGTCAAACACAAAGTATTCGTGCAGAATAAAGTCGATTTCAAATGTTTGTGATGAGGATATATCTCGTAAAGAGATATAAAAATGTCATTCATGAGAGAATGGTACTTACTATGTTATATATGTTCAAACACACATGGGGTGCTGGGATAGCTATTTCAAAGGGTATTTTGGGAAATAATGTTTGGTATTTATGGAAATTATGTCAGTACAAGATGTAATAATGTACCTTTTTGGACTATAAATCAATGACGCATCATTGCTGTGGGATGTCATAAAACAAGCCAGAAAGCCATATTTCACTCTCCTACCTCGTCCGGTTAAGGAGATTCTATAACCAGGATAATTAAAAAGCCGTGTTTTTTCAGATTATGAACAGATATCGTTTAATAAATCACAGATTAAATTTGCTTTTAAAGACATGGTGTAACTATGTTTCAGTCGTGTTCATAACTCGTTGATTAAAATATCTTGCGTTGTTGTGCCTATACTTTCTTTTGCCCGCGAGTGTATTTCTCCGCTAAGTGGAAAAGTTTAAAATATATTGAACAGTGATTAGGAGCGTTATTCTTTAATAAACCCTAAATCACTTATTAGTATTAAATTCATGCTATACAAGTATTATTTATATTAATCAATGCCGTTTTCAAGATCTGTTCTTGAGGAGAAAGTATTAAGATGGAGATGTTTTTCCATGGAAATGGCTTAAAAAATAAAAGCGCGAAAAAGGTGAGATTGATCGATGTCTCACATTTTTTTACACTGTCAGCCAAAAGAAACGCCTACCAGATATCTTATCGGATTTCGTAAAAACTATAATGAGCAGTTTAGCACTATAATAGCATTATGAAGTTTCACCATTTCTGCATTATATATTTAAATTTCAGAAGTTGTCATGTCATAAAAGAATGGCGATTGTTGAATGAGGCAAATGAATTGTTCAGTTTTCGATCAGTGCTTGGTCAGAAAAACATTTGAAACATATTTTCATACAACCACGAGCAACAATACAGGCACACATTCACATTAAAGTGATGATGATGCTACAGATGTACGTGGGCACGGTGCAAACGTGAATCAACCCTAAATAGCGGTTTTCATTGGGGGTGGTTTTCATGAATGTTATTGACTCGAATCACAGTTTCCCCACGATTTCAATGGACTTTCATATTAATTTGTTTTCAACATAACTTGGAGACCACCATTGATTATATTTCAGAAAGTATTTCATCTTTCATTTTAAGGAAAATCAAGTAGGCGTTTCTTTTGGCCGGCAGTGTAGTTCTAGTCCGGAAACGAAGCACGAACGCACAGACGCACGAACGTACGGACGCACAGACGCACGGAAGCATGCTACAGCTTACAGCTAAAAATGGTTGATAAGTCAAATCTAATCACGAATCAGATTTATGTTTCCCTAAATGTCTATAGCAAGAAAAGATAATCGGTGGAACTTTCCATGGCATGGATGTTGCTGTTTTTATGGTATACATGCAATCGTTTTAACGTTGAAATCACCACTTGTTGAAAGATTAAAAATGCTGTCAATTCTTCCAACCTTTAGTTCATGCAAATAATGTGTTACCTGAGGCGTGGGTGAAGTTAAGCACAAATATATTGCGCAACAGAAATGAACGACCAGCTAACTTCGTTCACGCATAGAGAAAACTGGTCGTTCATCTATGCAAGAGGCAATCGTTACTGTAACCCATTTACGAGCGGCTGAAGATTATCGGTATTAAAACCATATCTTCTTTTTTAACAGACTTCGTAGGTGTATTAATTACAGGTGCCGTTTTGGCGTCAACTGTTGAGAGAACATCTAAAGACCAACGCTATATGGCGGCATTGGTCGTGACAGATTATTTGAAACAACGCCACTTGGCGCCATATGCTGCAAATGGGTTAACGTTTTGAGTTTTGCGGGAAGAACCTTGTTTAATATATGTTGGTATGTGTGATACCAATCACTTCCCACAGAGGTTACTCCCTTGGAATTAAGCCCTAGTAGAACAGAGGTTAGGATTGGAAATCTGAATGGAGTAACCTCTGCTGGAAGAGAATGGTGCAATACATTCTCATTGGCATCCGATATTAAGTTCATGGCTCTTGATGAAAAGCAAAATATTTTCATAAATTTCGGGACTTTTGGTTTCATATATCTGCTTTATATTAGTCGTAAACAAGATGACGGTCTCTTATTCAATATGTGTTTTACGTCACAATTTTTACGACACGACACGAAGGTAGGACGAACGAAAGTAGACTAAGGGTACTGGTTTTATTTAAATTCAATACTCAGGTTCATGCAACATTCACAATATGACACATTTTGCAAACGTTAGAGGAACGATTATTGTATGTAATGAATTGTTTGCATATACAAATATATATTACAACAATTTCTAGAATAGTTATATACAAATACTGCCAACATGATACAGTCTCTACAAACTCGGTGACCTCAATTATCGAAGTAAGAATTCATGTTATGAATATGTCTAGTTTAGTTAGTAGGTTGTGACCATGAGTGTTAAAGGTGCATCCACTGTGTTTCATAATATTTTATTTGGCTTTAATACGTGCCAAAATGCCATATGTGTGGTATTTCAGTTCAAATCAGTTTAAATTTGCTTTATTATTAAATATATCATAATTACTTGCAGGAATTTATATAAATCCTTGTTATTAGTTTCCCATGAAAACCCACAGGAATTTGAGGATACCCAAGATCTCAATGTAAACAATGTATATAAAAGTATCCACACCCCCTCTATACAATAAGGCTAAAGGAGCGACACCCGCCATCTTGGCAACTCTCGGTTGCGTTTTTGCAACTCTCGACTCGACCACATTCGTGGCTTATATTTCAAAACATACACAGCGACATATAACAAAACTTACCGCCGATCCTTTATTAGGTTTCATACTAATTGGACATGGGCAACTTTTTGTTAACTTACTTACTTTTCGCCCCAAATTACGCTGCTAAGTCGATTCTACCTGCAAACAACATCGAACTACAACTCGCTCAGACGGAAGTGACGTCACTATACTGACTTGAATGCGATCTACTCTCCCTCTCAGCTATATTTAGATACAAAGCATGCAACTGTGTAAACATGTTGATTTTTACACCGGGGCAAGCGATCATAACTTTTGCTGCAGATATTGGAATAATTGTCATAATTTGTTGGTCTTATCTCAATAATAAGTACATTAAACAAGCAATAGTTTTCATATTCCCAGGACATTTAGAAACGTTGTTTATAAAGCAATCGTCACATTCAGTAATGTGTGACAAGGGTAGCTTGAAGAAGAAGCACGTGCATCACGTGTATCACATGGGTTGTTATGGCGACTTTAACATTAGCAGTGTTATTTTTGCTTGGAAATATGAAACCTCGTTACGCTTCCAAAAAAACACCGACATAATGACAACAAACAAAAATATACTGATATGCCAACACTCCTGATAATAACTAATACAAATGAAGTTATACATATAATCATTATCTAAATGACAAGAAATAGAAAATATAATTTTTGAAAGGATTTTTGTATATGTGATGATATGTTATTGTCAGTATTACCTTTATTATTCTAGGACATAAACGAGAAGAGACTGATTAATTTTGTTTGAAAATTAATTTGTTTCTTAGTTTGAAATTTAAATTATTTGAATAGGGATATTGTAATTTATACAAAGAATTTGTTATCCATATTTCATCCATAACTTACATAAGGAAAGGTGTCTTTCTGTCTGCTGTAAAAATAAAATTAGATAAATTGGTTTAGGCTAAAATTAAAAAGTAGGTGTTGAGATGCAATGTTATATAGCTGAGAGGGAGAGTAGATCGCATTCAAGTCAGTATAGTGACGTCACTTCCGTCTGAGCGAGTTGTAGTTCGATGTTGTTTGCAGGTAGAATCGACTTAGCAGCGTAATTTGGGGCGAAAAGTAAGTAAGTTAACAAAAAGTTGCCCATGTCCAATTAGTATGAAACCTAATAAAGGATCGGCGGTAAGTTTTGTTATATGTCGCTGTGTATGTTTTGAAATATAAGCCACGAATGTGGTCGAGTCGAGAGTTGCAAAAACGCAACCGAGAGTTGCCAAGATGGCGGGTGTCGCTCCTTTAGCCTTATTGTATAGAGGGGGTGTGGATACTTTTATATACATTGTTTACATTGAGATCTTGGGTATCCTCAAATTCCTGTGTGAAAACCAAGCACCATCATTATACGTGGAAAAAAACGAAACTGCACGTCCCATTTACATGCAAAGTTACATTACAAATTAAACATTACCAACCTAAATTTGTATTTTGTTTGTTGTAGATGCGTTTCCAAAATTACGTTGGACTAATTTGTGCGCGTCAATCGCAGTGCATTGTCTGGTTTTCGATCAGAAATTACTACTTTACCTTTATATCGTCATTATACTGAGTCGACTATCATCAAAATAGTAATTTTCGGCAACAGTCAGTGCTTCTCGAAAACATAACACCACAATCACAATGGATGTACCTTTAAAGTTTTAATCGTAATTAATGCAAAACATGAACTTCAAAACGCTTTGCCTGCAATGACTGACTGGTCTCAATTACAGTGATCAGTTTCACAGGGTCACCCTCAGTCTTTTTATCCCACCGGTATGTAATACAGTGGGATATATTCGTCGCCCTGTCCGTCTGTCCGTCCGTCCGGTTGTCCGTCCGTAATCATTTCGTTTCCGGAGCAGAACTTGAAATCGGTTAATGATATATTCCTGAAACTTTGCATGTGTATTGCTCACTAACTGAAGTGGTGCCTTCTGATATTGTCAGAATCATCATCGCTATCACTGCCTTCTAAACGGTGCCAAAATCTTCTATATTAAAAACGTTTAAATATCGCACAGCACACCGACGTTAACGTGAGAACGAGGTTTTGTCGTGATTTGGAAAGAAGCGTCGCTCTTAATACCAAGAATTGAATCCAGTTTAGAAATGGGTGCGGAAACTTACTTCGACAAGTACCCGATCGTGTACTCGATTCTGATTGGTTGATATCTATTTCTGTATTGATAAGGTCATCAATCATAAATCAAGGGGAGATAAGTCATGGGGTGTTTTCATTTGAAACTGAACGTTTTGAAATGCTAAAATTTTATTTAGCAAATATACACGATTTGATTAAAACAATTGAAAACTAACAATTGGCATCGTTTACTTTATTTAGGATATAAATGTTATTATTCTGTTTATATGAAATGACTTCTAATGTTGTGTAATACCACTTTACGAAGAGGGCTATCTTGTATGTAATCTAGATTGATGTTTACAAAGTTTATTTGCAAAGTATTGTGTGGCAACCTGCGAAATACAAGCATTCTGTCGCATTTCCATATATGTATTTAATCTAAAACTATACTTATTGTAGATATGACCAACCACAAGCATTTATGAGATAAATTTTAATATGCACAGTTCATGTATAATTATGCAGTATTTGTCATACAGTGCGGCCCAGTTTATGCGCACGATTTGGTTACAGTTGAAAATCGTCCGGAAAGCTTATGGAACGCAGATTGATACCCAGAGGTGTCAATCAAAACCGTTCTCTGCCCTAGTTGCTGTGACGTAGCACATCTTTAAAAATCCTTTCAAACTCTGAATACCACCCTTCGCAAGACTCAGAAGACTACATCAGATTTCATATAAGGGTTATATAGACAGAATTTGTATTTCGTTTCACAAACTTTTCAAATTTAGTATAGTATTAGGTACAAACAGAAAATTAAGATTGGCAACATATGAGTATGCTGGTTTGCCTGGTTTTGTAGTTATTGTACGAAAAAGCTGATCTTTCCACCAACGACGACGCGGTCATTAAAGCCTAAGACGGAGTTTTAGCCAACAATGACGCCATTAAAGTTGTAAACAAGTGTTCCAGAGTACAGATAATGCCAGATCGAGGGTAGGAGCGGGGATTGGGTCCTGGGGGTTCGATTTTTTTAATTTTCACGTAAATTTAAAGGGAAACTGCGTCGAGGATAAAAAGTGTTCTCTCTTTTATCTACCTATGCTGATGAACGTGCTTGCTAACGAGTTACGCTTCGCTTCACTGTTAACATGGAGTAGTTTTTATTACTTTTTACTTCAATTGTCTGAAATTGGGGATCTATGACTCGTTACCAGACACGTTAAACAGCAAAAGTAGACAAGTCCGATCTCATATTTATCCTCGACGCGGTGTCCCTTTAAAGGGGCTTTATCAAGTCGGTGAGGTCACAATATATCTAATGTTATAATTTGTCTTATGTAACTGGGAATTATCCACTTTAACCGAAAATAACCAGTTTAAGGACAATCAGTTCGATATTACGAATTTACAACCATTCAAAATCCTGGTCATGATCGAAAACCGGACAATAGATATTGCAGCCATTAACAAACGCAATTTTTTAACCTTTAATAAAATATATAGGAAGACAGATTTACTTCTATAGCGGTTAATAGGTCATATAAAGAGTACATACGTGAGACATAATTGTCGGCTACTACACATGTATGCGACCGTTCCATGGTTTTCATTGAAATATTTTTCTATGTAACTAAATTCCCATATTGCATTTTTACTACATAAAAGAAAAGGGAATACTAACCGATAATACTTCCTGTAATGTAGCTGACGGAACTGAGGATTCCAAGTTGTTTCTTGAGACGGGCTGGAGCCGGGTTGGAGCCACTTGTTATCGTCATGTTTCTCTACGTAGTCAAGTAGCAATGTGTTCAGTCCCCTTCCGAAACAGGCATGATAATTCAGAAGAACATTACAAAAACACTGTGATGTGTGATTTATCTCACTGTGATCTCAAACGATGAATTATGAATGCTACTGGTTACCTCAAGCTGTCGCTATATCTATATTAATTATTTATTCGTTACAATGGAAATTCTAAATATGCGTAAGAATGATACAGTCTCAACTGTTCAGAACTTTCTATGAACAAGCCCGCATCACTCACGAGACTCGACGACCAAAAAGGAGTTCACAGAACTTATATATTACACAGGGGGTTAGCCCTGTCCATGCTAAACCGGAAGTTGGCAGTCGTCGACAACCATTTTCTCGACAGACAGTAGTTTTTCAACTCGGGTGGGTCCCGAAATTGGTTAGTTTTGAACATTTTCAATTGAATGATGTTAACGATATCAACTATAATTTACAATCGCTACATCTTTGGAACATGACATGTAATATATAGTTTAGAATTTTAATATTTTGGAGCCAGTCAATTGTCGTCAGGGAGAAAATCCGCGAAAAGACGACTTTCTACATGAATACAGCAAATCTACATGGATCAAGCCCATGTTTTGTGTAATTTTATGTGGAATGTGATAATTTAGAATTTGCATCAAAGTTACAGCTTTCACATATTGATCGAAACGGAGATATTAGCAAAATTAAAAACTGTACACATTGAAGGTAGTTGCTCCATCACTGTCCAGGTTGTTGAAAAATTCAAAAACTAACTGTCCATGGTAGCTGCTATGCAGGAAACCCTTCTTTTTCTACACTGTAGGGGTTAATAGTACATGTAAATGTGCAACTTGAATTGATTTTAGTTGCTGCTGTTCATACAATTTTATTTTCAATTTAATTGCTAAACTAATATACACGCTAACATTTAAATTTGCGTAAATGTCGAAAAAACAAACGAATACAAGTTTAACATATAAATCCATCGACTATATGGTTTAACTACAACTTATTTTTTTAAATAATAGTGTCATTTGAAATGTCGTGATCAAGAAAAATAATGTAATACTAATTTATTACTAATTTATCATGGATTTATCCAAACCACGATGTAATGAGTGTCATCTTCAACTACAGTCTGGTCATCCATTAGTCTAGGAATGATATCCCATCTGACTGTTATCAGCAATATAAGACATTGTGATTTTACTGACATTGAACAATTAATCTGTCGACAGTTATTTCCAAAATTTAAATTATCGGGGAAAAATATGTTTTGGATTTTTGAACCTGTTGTTTTCACCATTTATATTTCTGCATTATATAATTTTTAATTTCACCCTTTTTAAAAGTTGATTGTTAATAAAGTTCAAAGGACAGGCGGAAATGAGCATATCCTTTCGAGCAACATGCCATCAATATGTTAAGACTAGATATGTCTGTAAATATTTGCGCATAGCTTTAGTAGATGTTACTTATTGATATGAACACTAATTAAATTAGCTTTCTGCAATTTCTGTTTACTAAAAAAATATGCCTTGTAAATTATTGGGACGTGACCTTAGTTGTGAATCACTCACAAATGACAAATTAACAAAATATTTCAAAATGCATTTAGCTATTTTTTTTATCCTGGTCATGTGCATGTAGCTTTACATTTCGAAAAGATTCAGAGGGCCATGCAGTCCATCAAACCAGTTCACCGAAGTTTCAATCTTAAACAACGTCCTGTAATGTTGCTAGGTGATTGTAAAAACCTGAATTTTATTTATCATTCACCATCATCCTATCATCATGTCTTTGAGAGAGGACATTGTATTTACACATATGTATAATTCACAAATGAAGACAGACGCCTTTAAAATAATTAATGATGCATGAAAAAAAATATTTGTCATAATTTTTTTTTACTGTAATGGTTATGTTTTATATGCCTTAATATTTACTGTACATAGAATATTATTCAGGGTGCAACGCCTGCAGAAACATGCTGTTAAAGAAGAATGTTCTGAGAACGCATTTGATTCCATTCTCTTCTCACAGAAGTTACTCCCTTCTGATTTTCAATCCTAACCTCTGTTCTATATAGCTTGAAATCGAGGTATTCAGAAACATGTCCTAGCGGGGGAAATGGGAACCTCAAACTGTATCCCCGCTTTTTACAACTCACCTAACAGCGGCTGTCGACCGAGTGACTTCAAAGATCTAGGCATTTTACTGTAAAGGCTTTTGCTCATTAGCATATGTCCTTCGAATATGCCTGATGTAAATCACATAAATGAACTATTTTTGGTATTTGTCTCTGATTTGGTCTTCTTTATTTGTAAGCATGTTTATGGTTAATATTACCATGACGTATCATTGGCAAATGTCACTTTTACAACGGCGTCACTGATTGCACAACTAGATTCAATTGCAACCAATGAAGACAGTTTATTTCTGCTCTCGATTTCAAGCGATAAAGAACAGAGGTTAGTATCGGAAATCTGAAAAGAGTAACCTCTGCTGGAAGAGCTTGATTTGACTCCAAATAACAGAAAAAATACTGACCAATCAAATCTTGTGTAAACCCGGGCTTTTTCCATAATGGTAAAAAGACAAAAGTCAAGGCAAAAGTTTAATCACCAAAAATGCACATGCAAAATGTTGAACTGCGATTGTATACATTTTCGGAGGAAATATTGGTGACACTGTTTCCATAAGATAGGTCAAGTTTAGTAACTTCTGTTAAAAGCGAAATTCGCTTGAGAGTATCATAAAAAGTCAGATTTAGTGGCATTCTCAAGAAACATTACTCAAGTCATAACTTCCTACACAAGGTCTACTTCATTAGGATAGATAAATTAAGTTACTGATGACCATCATTTTCATTCTGCATAACGTTTTCCTGCTACCTACTGACAACTATCAGACCAACTATCCGTACAGTTCATTTTCAACAACCTTTACAGTGTGTTTGTCAACAGGAGCAACTACCATGGATGTGTACAGTTTTTAATTGTGCTAATATCTCGGCTTCGGTTAATCTGTGAATGCTATGACTTTGATACGAGTTCTAGATTATCATATTCAACTTAAAACTACATGAAATATCTGCTACATCCATGTAGATTTGCTGTATTCATGTTGAAAGTCGCCTTTTCGCGGATATTCTCTCTGACGACGACTGACTAGTTCCGTAATGTTAAAATTCTAAATTATTTATTACATGTCATGTTCTAAAGATGTAGCGATTGTAAACTATTGCTATTCAAGAGTTGAAACAGGTTGATATTGATAACATCATTCAATTGAAAATGTTCAAAACTAACCAATTTCGGGACCTACCCGAGTTGAAAAACTACTGTCCGTCGAGAAAATGGTTGTTGACGACTGCCAACTTCCGGTTTAGCATGGACAGGGCTTACCCCCTGTGTATTAGTATTTTAAGTGTTAAATTTATTATTTTGATGAACTGTTATCTTATCTGAGCACTTCCATAATACAAACTATAAAGTCATCAAAATATTAACTTCATTTATATATTTTAATTTTACTGTGTTTTAATCATGTATTTATATCATATTTGTGTAAACGAGAACATCCTCTCGAATTTCGTTTCCACAAAAAAAAAACCGATAGAACCCTCCTGTTAAACATTTGATCAGGGAACAGTAATTGTTATACAAATCGAGGTAAGCTTTAGAACCGACTGGTTGTTCGGATGGATTGCGGCGTCACAAGATATGTTTGCGCGTTTTATCTGCGGTTATCGAGAAACGGTTGTATGTTTTTGAAAGCTCTCGAATCCCTTTTCGTTGGTTTTAAAACTTGAATTTCTAATTGAATAAGTCCATGTATTTACGTAGGATGAACATCTCATAACCGACCATGGTTTCTATGCGATAACCAACCTGCGCAAATGTAGGTTATGCAATGCAACCCGCAACTATAACAAAAGAAATAACTTCCCAAGGGACGTAGAATATATACGTGTCATATGCAAGTTATAAGGTCCCTCAGGTTACAACCTGCAGAGACAAATCATTCAGCTTACAACCAAGATATGGTAATGCTGTATAATTGCAAACTGCGCATATAATGGTTATGCAGGTTACAATATGCATGATTTAAATATATACATTTTTCTGAATGCAACAAGGTGTCTACAAACTGACTAAATCTACGCATTAACGTGATATGTTCTTACTGTTAGAAGCGTCTGCAGTAGAACAGAGCGGTAATGGACGAGAATTCACTTATCAAAGACCTACATGTATACCTGTCACGTGACAATGTGTTTCCAATCAAAAGAGAGCATATCGCCTACATTTCAAAGTCTTGATTGACATGAATGAAATACACAGTGAGGTGAGATGAGAGAAGTTGGGATTTCAAGAGTGTATCGCGACTGCAGGTATTAATGCAGTCACAGGGGCTTCTATTGTCGAAAAACTAGCGATTAGAAATCACAGGAGTCGACGATCCAGCCCCTTATACTATAAAAAAAAAACAGTAAAGGGATGTAACGAGGTCAACACCCAATGTCCGTTTAAAGCCAATATATTTTTCTTTTGTATCAAATATCAGAGGATAAAATAATAGATAATTGTTTCAAATGGAAATATATTTGAAACCTATATTTGAAACCTACATTTTAAGAGGTGAAACGTTAAGTACGGCAGTAAACCAATTAACCTGCTTTTGAAACTGACCACTATGCTTCTACCTTTAAACTAAGAAGCAAACAGACAGGTTGATAAGCCGTAAGTTTGGTGGTCATCGAAAATATACAAGAGGGCAGTTCACTAATGATTAAAAACACATGGTTTAGGCAGATGGCCAGAGAAACTAACTAATTCAAAGAAGCTAGAAGCAAAGTGGAAACAAAAACCAATAGACAATAGCTAATAAGTAAGTAGTGATAAGTAATCATATCGCAGGGTACCCATCCGAATTAAAAGATGATGCAGGGTAATGTGATGAAAGACTGAATGCGGTGTTGCGATTATTAGCTGTCTTGAGATGAAAGGCAAAACAAAGTCATGTCCAGGATTTCTTAGATCTTCAAAGATGCATATACTATATATACTGTTCAAAATAAACTCTAGTCAGTCTGTCGCTGATACTGACCAAGGTCCACTCTGCCTCCTGTCTTCCCTGTTTTGCATGCGTGAAGAGACAAGTTCTGTATCACGTCCCGCCTAGCCCTGCCCTTGGAGAAGTCCGGCTGTGTTTTTAAGCGCTGCCCACATAGATCTGTGGTCACCAATTACGGTACCTCTCGTGGAGCAATAGATCTAATCTACGATCACACAGTCCGAGACAACCTCCTAGGACACTGGTGGAGAATCCGGGTATCGATCAACTCCACACGCACCACCTTTTGCAGCACGCAACCACCGTGACACCTGTCACCTCTTTTTCAAAGGAACTAGACGAAGGTGTCACCTATTTTATTCAAAGGAACTAGACGATCGGTCATCACAGGAAGGCCCCTCTAACATTAAGGTGAGATATCATTATTTTATCTCCCGCAACATACTCCCGATCGTCTAACGGACTATCAGGCTTAACCATTGGTCTGCTCTACTAAAACATTACTGCACGGATAGTATGCCTGCCATGCCATTAACACCTATCACGCACCCCGGGTCACTTTACGACTTCCCCTCAACGAACGGGCACCTTATTTTCTTACAAAACCTCCTCCCTACAGCTCCCCACCCTCCTCCCCAAATCATAATGACCTCTTAGCCCTCAAGTCATCTGCCCTACCCCAACGACTATACCGCCGGTAATCAGCCCCCCATGTGTGATCTCCCCCTCACATCTCAAATAAGCGAGATGTCACGAAATGTGTCTCTTTCTAACATGCCTATGCTCCCCTATGATTGTTCAGACACATCAATGGCTCTCAGTTGGTTACAACGATTCAAAGGTTTCTGTTAAATTCACAAACGAACCCCTATTGAAATTCGTGAACTATTTCCCATGTACATCTTGGATAAAGCCCTCGAATGGTACGAGTCTGCCGGTCTTCGTCTAGCTCAAACATGGCAGGATATCAGACAATATTTATAAAACGTTATACTCCAAATTCAATTAAAATTCTTAAGCAAACAAATGATCTGTTGGACAGAAAACAGAAACCCTCGGAGAGTTTCTCTGACTTCCTATAGACTATTAGACATGAGGCCACGTCAGTAAACCGGAACAACGACCTCTATATTAAGGATCTTATCCTCCGCAATGCGAAAACTCATATTAAACAACTCATTCTCACTCAACCCCATGTCACACTCCGTCAAGTGATTGATAGCGCGGAGATAGCCGATGCAGCCCTGACTGGTCCTGATGGCGAGTATGAGACACCAGTCATGTCAGCACTTAATCTCCTGTCAGATAAGGTTGACCGCATAACTGACACCTCTCACAACATTGATACTGCTAACGCTGTAGACATTCTCCAGTACCTAGTACCAGTATCATCTCCTCGCTGTTCTCCTCCATGTCCTGGAAGTCAGTCCTCACATACCTAGACAATGTTCTAGTGTACTCCCACACCTTTGAAGACCATCTCCAACACCTCGAGGAAGTATTCAATGTACTTCGAGATGCAAACCTGAAATTGAAACCATCCAAGTGCCACTTCGCCCTTGCAAACATTTCCTACCTAGGCCACATCATTTCCAAAGATGGCGTATCCACGGACCCCGACAAGGTCAGTGCTGTTGCGAATTACCCCGCCCCTCGCACTCGAAAGGACCTACGCTTCCCTTGGGTCTAGCAGGATACTACAGAAAGTTCATCAGCGGGTATGCCTCACTTACCACCCCCTCCACGACCTCTTACGGCAAGACACCAAAATCATATGGGGACCAGCAGCGGAAGATGCCTTCCAAACAATTAAGATCACGCTCACTAAGGCACCTGTACTAGCATACCCTGGCTTCACCAGGCCCTTCTTCCTAGCGTGTGACGCCTCGGACGTCTCGGTTGGGTTCGTCCTCTCACAGAAACAGGACGATGGCCACAACCACCGTGTCTCCTACGGCGGGAAATGCCTCTCACCAGTACAGCATTGATACACTGTGACAGAGAAGGAATGCCTCGCTATCATCCTTGGTATAAGACACTTGAACCCATACCTGACAGACATGAAATTCACTGTCCTAACCGACCACGCTGCTCTCCACTACGTAGAGGGTAATGTCCGAGTAACTCTCCATTCCTTAAAAATAATGGAGCCGAGGCCCCGGAGGGGCCGAGGCCCATTATTTTTAAGGAATGGAGAGTTACGAGGATATTACCATACTTAAATTACACTAAAAGTAATGCTCGTTTATCCAAATTGCTTTAAAAAGTTAAAGAAACTAAATTTCTTCTTCAAAAATATTATGTGATGTGTAACTCTCCATTCCTGAAAAATAATGGAGTGAAAGAACAATAGGATGACGTCACAAGTGTAATTTAACTCAAGAACATCAAGGATGCAAACGGACTTTGGGACGATGGAGTGTACTACTCTTGCAATATGACTTAGAGATCAAGTACACTCCTGGCCCACGTAATGGCAACTCTGACGTCCTTAGCCGCCGCCCATACCTCGACAGTACCATTGACGAACAAGCCGAACAACTGGGATCCACTGTGAGCGCAGTCACACCACAGGCAGACAGCCCACACCCAGACAAGGACGCACCACAGGACGCCACCCTCCTTGCTACACCAACTACCCAGGACCTACTAACAACACGTCCATGGCCCGCCATGGGCATATCCCCTTCCAACATGGCCCTCCTACAGTCTCAGGACACTCACTTCCAAACAATCATAGACTACCTGATGTCCGATATGCTCCCACCCGACACCATGGACGCCCGCAGAATCACTATAGAGGTTGACAACTTCGTCCTAGATAATGGTCTCCTGTACCACCTCCACACACAAAAAAGACCATTGTGCGGGTCCCTCAAGCATTTACCGTCAACTCTGCATCCCGGCCCCAAAACGTCATGCCCTCCTCGAAGCCTACCATGATGACCTCCTATCCTGCCACCAGGGTGTCGATCGTTGCTACTCGGCCCTTCGACTCAAGTACTATACTAGGGTATGACACCTTTGTGAAACAATGGGTGTTGTATTGCACCGAGTGTCAGGTTGCAAAACGTGATTTCCATGCTCACCCCGCCCCACTTCACCCATTACCCATTGTAGACGTGTTTGACCACTGTTCAATTAACCTCCTCGGCCCCTTCACCACTACAACAAATGGCTACAGGTACGTTTTGGTTTGCGTCGATGCTGCAAGTAAATGGCATGAAGCAATCCCCATCAAGTCTAAAACTGCCCGTGAAGTCGCAGCAGACTTCTATGACGGTGTCATCACACGACACTAGACACCACGAGCAGTACTCAGTGATAAGGGCAAAGAATTCACCTCACGTATCCTCAAAGAACTCTGCCGACTTCTTGGTATCAAACGTCTCCACACATCACCATTCCACCCGGCCACCAACGCATGTGTCGAACGCATGAACAGCGTTATATCTTAAGCCATACGGGTCTATTGCAACAACGCCAGGGAAGTCTGGCCCCACCTCCTCCCCAGCATAATGGCGAGATATCGTCTCTCACCAGCCCAAAGCTCAACCGGCTATTCACCATACTTCATGGTATATGGACGCGAACCACGTCTCCCCATTTATAATATTCTACAACCAATCACCAATGATTTCCCGGCACAAGTAAAGACTGACCTCTGAGAACTCCTATCCAACTTGGATATAGCACGCATCATTGCACATGCAAATGTAGCCTCTGCCCAGTTAGAATATAAGAGAAATGTTCACATCAAGGCCAAAACCCCGACTTTCCAAGTGGGTCAACGAGTATGGCTCCGCAGAGGTAATCTCCTTCCCCACGTGTCACGCAAACTACAACAGCCCTACGATGGTGCATACTACATCGTCTTCGCCTACGACACTCCCAACTACATCCCTCGCCGTTGCGGCGATAACAAACACCTTCGATCTCAAGTGCATGCCAACAGACTAAAACCGTACCTGGGACACGACAGCCGTCCCCCGGAACCAACCCTTCCCCCATTAGCAGATGACAGGGATGTAGCAGTAGACGACGAGACTGGTCGCCCGAGGATGATCTGGCACCATCTGTCCTGAGACGCAAAATTGCTCAGTTCCATGAAAATCAGCAAGAACACAAACCAGGATTCAGCCCCGACACACTGGAGGTCAAGAAGGCCACATTTAAGGATCAAAGTGACCCACAAAGGATCCCCCCCCCCCCCAACTGGTAGAAGACTCCCACGCCCGCCGGACATGGATGGGAACGACAGCAGAGGCTAAACTCAAACTTCTAGCACAAGAAGAGACTGCAAGAGATAAATAGATAAATAGTAACCAGACTCAAGTCATGCAACCGTACTCACACCTAGCTCTCCCCACCACACCAACCGTCAGTTCATCTAAATCACTCTGACCTCAGCGACTCGCGACATGACCCAGTCAGCAGAAGTAAACCTCACCACTGTGAAGCAATTCAAGCATCAAATTAATTTAACACTACCGCACAGCCATACAAAAAAAGCAGACCCATTATCACCTCTCCACTAGCCAACGGCCCAACTAACTCAGGATACCTGTTATACCGAGGACATCACTAAAGTACCAGCACCTCCATTATACCGCGATACGGCAGATATGCAGAGACAGCCTGTCTTCTGCCTACCAGCTTCACTACTATAGAGCGAGTCGACCTTCTATGTGCCACACAGCCTACAAATAAACATTCCCAGCGCAGAGGCATTGCACTTACCACCGGGACATTATAAACTATGTAGCCATGATTATTTGGTTTATTTGGCAGGGTAAGATATGAATCAGGCAGGCTGACATACTCATTACATTTCCAGTGTCGAGATACACAAATGTAGGTAGAGATTGCCACATCATACATACTAATTTCATTCCAATTGTGTTGTAATACACACATGTAAGTAGAGGCTGTCGATCACGAGAGTGCTCATTCGTTAATGCTGGTGCATCGTGTGGTACTAAGTAACTGTGCAGGGTGTATAGCAGTAACCTGGACAAGTATGAATGGGACTCATTATGAGTCTGCGTGCAAGTGTTTGGAGCGCGGCCACGTGGTAGGAGTAGCATAGTGTGCAGAGGTCGGGTCGGCGACATGATAACTCGTCCTGTATAGTCCACATCGAGAACATGCTAGATTCTCGATATTCTGATGTTTGGGTGTGCAGACAGACTGAGTGCTCTCTAGACGAGGATTTAGAGATGCACGAGTATGCCAGAGTGACGTATAACTCTGAAGTGCCAGAACAAGTGAAAATCTGAGCAAGGATACCGGAGTGCGGCGTCCGTAAAAGAGGGATATAATTCCGAAGGGTCTTTTTTTTTAGGTTACGATGCTAACACATGCGCATGAGAAGGTCAATTGGGCAATTAGATATAGTCAACATATATATTAGAGAACTGACAAGTCTAGCATAGAGACTTGCAGTAAGTGATAGCGTGTCTGTACAACACATAGCAAGCGATCTCGTGTTACGACCGAGCTGGCCTCTCTGACACGTCTGGTCATCTGGGCACCAACGTTAAATCAGCTTCCCCACTTCAATACACTGTTAACGCTGCAGTATTACGTTACTTCTTCTCTTCAGATGACATCCTGCGTGGTCTACCCTTCCTCCTATCAGATGAACCCTTGGCCTCCTTGACCGCGCCCTTTAAACTGGCGGAACATAAATACCGCCACGCAATGGGATTAGATGAGAAGTTGTGAATTAAATTAGACCATGCCGTTACCCGAGCTAAGGCTAACCAAATAATTTATACCAACCATGCGGACCCCCTTTACCTAAACGACTTAGCGGACATACCAGACCAGGGCCCTATAGCCTATCTGGTCTATGCAGTGTTCGCGCTAGTGGTCCTCCTCCTCGATATGGTGTTCTTGCACCGACGGGTACAACTCTACCTCTGACCTCTACCTGTCATTCTCGGCCCTGCACAACACTTTCCGCCTACCCCTGATGGCGTTCTCAGCACCCCTAGTTACAGTCACACTCACACACACACACAGATCTCCCCTGCCGCCATCACTGCCGAACACAGCTGCTGCCGCACCCTCACTGTCTCTCCACGTACGTGTCGTAAGCTGAACTCCATTCTCCAGTCCACCTACCTACTGCATCTCTACCTTGTCTACCAGGGCACCATCTAATCCATCCATGCCGGACCCCACGAGCTGATTGAGCCTCCTACTATCCTGGACCCCTGCAACTACCAATCTACCCTCCTTCCCCTTCACCGCAGCCGTGAGGACGAGGAAGTACCTGCTACTCTATATTGATATGTACTATTCCTACGAGGATCGCCCATGTTTTGGGTGTGGCTTCGGCGAAGATCCGGGACATGTACGAAACATACGGGGGCCAGATCATCGTGGGACCCCAGGCCAGGGGTATCACTATGCACGCGGCTGGGACGAACGATAGCGGCTAATTTTTAGACTGCTATCAGGCTATCGAGTCCTAGTTCGCCATTCCCACCACAGTCCTTCGCACCATCGCGGAGGACCTACAGGCCTCCACCCTCGCCCACTTGACCTCCCCCCTCCGCCCTTACATTAATGGTATTCGCCAATGGGTCACCGCGCCTTTGTGCGCATGGTGTGGTGACCAAATCAGACACACAGGTCATTGGAATTATCTGGCGGCAGTTCCAATGACCTGCTGCTTCACAACTGTCAATTAACATTGCCACAAGGAATAAGGGGCAAATTCCCCAGTTTATTTCCCCTGCCCTTCCTGTTCCACCCCATTTACCTCCCAAGTCCTTGACTTCGATTATCTGCAAAACTTACGCTCCCTCAACCGACACGACAGTCCCGTGACCCCATTAGGAGCCCCCTCTCAATCAGTCCCCCCCCCCCCTTCCCCACACCTACCCCCCAAGAACTCCCTTCTTCACAACGCCACCTCCTCCCGAACCTAACCCTCGCTAGGAACTTCTGTGCAAACATAATACACGACCTTCCCCGCGCACCTGTCCGTTCCCCTAAAAACATCTCCCACACCCTCTGGTCCGCCATGCTCACTACCCTTCCTTTACCCGCCAGCGCTGATTCAGATCAGGAGTCTGACGTCGGTATTCCCTTGGCCGTGTTCCAACCATGCCCCCCTACACGTCCAGGCGCAACACCCAATTTTAGACCCGTCACCCCCATCCCCAGCTTAGCCTCCGACACTTCCAGCTCCTCCTCTGAGCAAACCGACTAAAGTTAGACAGACCACCTCACCGACTACCGCAGGGCACACTCCAGCTACAGGAGCCACCCCTTTTCATTCTGTAAGAGCTGAGGGCAGCTCTTCCCGGCACCAGGGAACCATCTACCCTGGTACTATCACCGCGGCCTGCCACCATAAATTCAAAGAACCAGACAGGCGGCAGAACGAGAAGGGACTTTATATATATATATATATATATATATATATATAAACATGTCATGTCACAATATTATTTATTCATTTTATTCTATGTCGCAATGCTATTTATTCATATTATTCTTTGTAAATTACCAACCACCGTCACTAAATAATCATATGTTAGAAGGCCACAGGACAGAGCAAAATTTTAACCTTTGTACATTATAAAATAGAACGTTTTTTCGAACCACGAATTCACTTAATTAACGCTTGACCCGCGTAATGGGAAAGGGATAGCGATTTTCGGAGCACGGGTCGTGCTTAATCGAGCACCGGAAAGATATCAGAGGATAAAATAATAGATAATTGTTTCAAATGGAAATATATTTGGAACCTATATTTGAAACCTACATTTTAAGAGGTGAAACGTTAAGTACGGCAGTAAACCAATTAACCTGCTTTTGAAACTGACCACTATGCTTCTACCTTTGAACTAAGATGCATATACTATATATACTGTTCAAAATAAACTCTAGTCAGTCTGTCGCTGATACTGACCAAGGTCCACTCTGCCTCCTGTCTTCTCTGTGTTGCATGCGTGAAGAGCCAAGTTCTGTATCACGTCCCGCCTAGCCCTGCCCTTGGAGAAGTCTGGCTGTGTTTTAAGCGCTGCCCACATAGATCTGTGGTCACCAATTACGGTACCTCTCGTGGAGCAATAGATCTAATCTACGATCACACAGTCCGAGACAACCTCTTAGGACACAAACATAAAAAATCTTTTGTTATATTTGTCAATGCCTTGTTTGTGTGTACCATTTGGGTTCGGTAATAACAAACTATTATAAAATCGGTTATATTATCATGTCACTTAATAGCCGACTCTTAACATTTATGCATAGCGGTGATCTATATATCGAAAACGAGGCTAAGCCCGCAAGCTTCCAAGATGGCAGACGAAAATGCCGTGTTACATATGGAAGGGGATTTGTGCCATAAATGAAGACATGTTGACTTGTAACTTGTAAAGTGTAACATGTCGTTCTCAACCATACAAGTCTCGAAAACACAAGTCCAACCATGTAAAACTAACATTTTAATCCTGTCAATCGTAACTTCCCATTCTCAACTTTAAAGAGTTGAAATGTCATTCTAGAAATCGTCAAAGTCGAAAAGTCAACTTGTCATTTTTAATAATTAAATCTAAATAATATGCACATTTTGTAATGTTACAAGTTACGTTTGACAAATGAATAATGGAAAATGAAGAGTTGAAAAGTCAGCTTTGTAAAACGGACTTCAGCATTTCGAGACTGACATGATGTGCATAGTTGCGAATGCAATGTTTCAAATTACATCTCTACATGAATTCGTATGGACCATATTTGGAAGTTTCCCGAACATTGCCGATTTTTTCCGAGGACGAGAGGCATTTGCAAAAAAACGAGACCTCCCTTGCCACTGTCCCAGATGGGGAATCCATTATTCTATGTTGAGCCCAACGCTGGACGAGTTGACCACGCCCCTAAAATCAAGGGACGTAACTCTTGTTATGTCCTACAAACAAACGCACGTTGTCAGTTCACGGAGCTCTACTGTCACTTACATTCCGTGTGATAGTGTCTCTTAGTAATTAAATGCCAAACGAAAATACCAATTGAAAATTAATTCTTAGGTATTCTTATTATTATTTCAATAAATTTTAAGGACATTTGACAAACAATTATTTTTGTTGCAACGCAAAACGAATGCGGAAGTAATGTAAATGTGGGATGACACTGACAGACATACAGGATCGCATAGCTTGATTGGCATTGATGCTATGTTAAATGTATCCGATCCGTTATCATAAAACTTCTTTCACTTACATATAAAACTGCAGATTTACAAACCATATATAGACATCCTACACCCGAAAAAAATTAATTACTTTCTGTGCGTTCATTTACACATTATCTTCTCTCAGTTAAATCATGTCAACATTCACTTTTTTATATTCCAATTTTACGTGTATTCAGTAAAGTCTTTTGCATTCAGAAATGAATATTTTTGAAACAGTTTTGAAAAAGAAAATCTTGATATTGAAAGTATATAAACGTTAGTGGGGAAGATATTGAAAGAAATACATAAGCCAGTGTTGACAACTTTATTATTAATTTTAAAATATGTTAAATGTACTAAAAAAATGATCTAAATCAGGGAACTTCAATTCATATACTTCTTTAAAAAAAAAAAATGCATTGCACTTTAATCATAACTGAAAACTGTTCTGAGTACCAATACTTCTTATTCTTACAGACAGATAATCAAGGGGAATTGTTCTTTAGCTGAGTTTAATTTATCTCTTTTAATTATTTTACAAACTTTTCTCAACTAGTTTAAATTATTTATTGGTTTTGAATATGTTAATTTATCTTTTTTCATTTACTTATCAAGCAAACTATATTTTTAGTATTTGAAGCAGTGAAAAGTGTATTGTTGTGGGACATATATATATTTGTCCATGATTTATATGTCCATTAATTATATATACTCATGGTAAAAATGGTTGACACCCCTAAACAGAAAATGGATTTTAGCCAATTAAGTGCATGGATGATATAAATATTATTCGATATTATGGTATTTTCTAAATTAGATGGCATATACACATGTTATAAACTATATAATATTTTCCATGTATGTATTGTGTGCGAATGAGACTCTATGAAAGATTTTGTGTATATTTGGGTTAAGTACAATTTCTTTTTCATATGCAACTTTTCATTATTTATTAGAACCAAAATGAGAACACTCAAACGCTGTAACAATATACCAAATGCCAAGATCTCAAGACACAAGGAATGAATTTATTTGAATAACTTTCATTTTTCTTATATTCCTCTTTCTTTTGTATTTCAAAGTACAAGAAGAGAAAAAGCAAATGATCAAAGACACTAATCACAAAAAGACATCCAGTAGTAACATGTTTTTTTTTAAAAATAATCGAACCTGACACGTTACGCTGTTTATAAAACATTTTATTCCTGTAACTATAAGGGGGTGTCAACCATTATTACCATGAGTATATAAAGAATAAAATTACTGAATTCAAGTATGAAATGTAAATCATAAGCCTAGACCAGTTGTTTCACACTTTAAACAATAAACATTCAACTTCTACATGCCAAAATATGAAAATAATTATGAATAAAGAATGCAAACTGAAAATAGAATTGTATTACTGGTAATTTCAAAAATATAATTGCACTGTTGAATTTAAAAATTGAATCGACTGTAACATATACAGGATATACAAAAAAATTAAAAACGTACAATTTCACTTAAATTGTCATTCATTAATACATTGACATGCGTATTGTTTTCAATAAATTAAATATGTGTTTTATTAACTCATATATGAAACGATGATAGTTTTTATTTAGATAAAAATTCCGATAATTTATGTTTTACAACAATATGTTTCCCCTAAACATACGTCTTTGCCGTGTCTATTTAACACTTTTGTTTGTTAGTCATTAATTTAACAAACTCATTGTAGTAGAAATATATATCAAATAATTAATTTAAAAGTTGAAAAAAAAGAAATGTTCATTCCATTAATGTGTTGTCAAGGAGAAACGCAACACAATCCGGCCCGAAGTTGCAGAATGGGCTTCTTTATCCACATATTTCAAGGATTAGTGTGTTTGAAAAGTCCAAAAACTGTACTAAGAGTGGGACATTTTTAGAAGTTCAGTATATATTTATAAATAGAGCCATCTACACAAGAAGAGAGCTGCTGAAAATGAAAATAAGTCATTCAAATATTTGTACTTTCTGTAAATCTGAACCAGAAAGTTTCCAATATATTTTCATAAATGTATATACTGGTTGGCGAGACACGGCATGCGATTGTCCATGTCGATTGTTCATATCAGCTTAAAACTTAAGCTACATTTCAAGAGAAAATTGAGATACTATTTTATAATAGGAAAAAGTTAGATATTGTAAAAAGGATAAGTTAATTGATTTTGACAGGATATGGGCAATGTACAGCAATTTAATAAACGAAAAAGTACAGAAATCGTAATGAAGGTATGCTAGGGTATAGGGCTTCCACGGGTCCAACAAAATTGAATCGAGTACTCGAGGGGTTGGACTCGATTCGGACTCGAGTACTCGAAATTAATACCTTTCAGCTAAGTGGCAGCATGTCACAATAACATTTTGTTAGTCTTTGAGGTTTTAGATTATGTATACAGTGGAAGACCGATATACCACGAAGTACTACCCATGATACAATATGTCAATATGTCCTCCAAAAAATCAGTATCCATACAACGTTCAGCACAACAGTTTAACACCATTTTATGTTCAAATAATATAATATTAAGGCTATTTATTGTCTGTCTCAGTGATAAAGACATACAGATGACTGTCGCTACTAAAACTTGTCCCTCAGGTACCAGGACATATGGTGTTCACTGCAGTTGTTGTTAAATCTTGTTTCAGGCACGACATGTTCAATGTATAGAACTTGCACAAGGCGACTCAAATTAATGTGAAATTAACGTGATCTTTTATCGAGTCCAGCTAAGACCGACTCATACTCGAGTACCCGTGGAAGCCCTACAAGGGTAAATGTATATGTGTATGAATGATTGATTTTTTATAATTCCGACCAAAGGTTTGGTAATACCAACGATTCTAGTAACAACAACGATCCCGTCCGTCCTAAGACATTTTTTGCCGATCGATTATAGAAAAACTACTCATCTCATTCTTTTCAAATTTTACACATCTCTTCTTCATCACTAGGAGAGGTGTAGTAAGAAATTAAACACGGTTTGATGCATTTTTGGCAAATTTTGGGTGAATTTGGGGATTTTTTTTGTTATTTTGGACTTACTCAGGCTAAACATTCTGATACTTTTTTTTATATTTCCGCTTGTTATATTTTGGAAAAGTTCAATTTTCTTTCCTTTCAGCCTTAAACTGCTGTATATCTCTCACAGTGCTTACAGGGGTGTACTTCCATGTACCTGTTGTTTCAAGTCACTCGAATGAATCATTATGATGAATTAATTTCCAAAATAAAGTTGAAAATGGTGTTAATGTCAGTACAGCTGCATCCCGAAAGTTTGTTCACCTACATGTGTATCTTAGTGCAAATATCAATGTAACTTGACGCCAATAACATTACAGCACATACAATGACCATGAATCAGCATATATCCATGAGTAAAATAATCATTTTCAAACGTCTCCTGTGGCCGTCACGTCAGTGTAACATGCTTATGAAATGTGACATAATGAAATAGACTGAAAAGGTCAAATTTAAAAATTCAAATTTTAAAAAATTTCGAATAAAAGTTTTAATATTTACTAAGTGGGAACAATTCACAGGAACTCGATATCGTAATCAAAACGTACGTAAAACGTAGGTAAAAAAATAGCTACCGCCTATATCATATAGAGTAAAGGATCAAGGGCAGTCACATTGCCGATCTATGGGTCCAATCAACATTAGGTTAAAATTACCCTAAGAATTGGTGACATTCACAAATGAACGCACGTATTTATTAATTATATTGTTATGTTTTACAGTACGTTTTATGCAATAAAGGGAATTATGTTTACCCGTATTCTCCGTTATAAGCGTACAAAATTGACTTGGGTGGGCGCTTATTAAAATGATGTGAGTGACGAACTAAAAATAAAGACTATTCCCGTGGAACTGTGTTAAGGTTGTCTTTGATAATTGATACAGGCGTTCAAAACATACTTACACATTATCGAGTTGAAAATAACACATATTGCTGCTAAATGTATCCTTTAATTCCTCAAAGTGAAACAGAAACCACATTTTGATTATAATTTTATGCTGATAATTTCTCAATTGCAATCGTAGTATCCTATCAACACAGTGCTATTTTTAGCCGTCACACGTTGGCAGGAATTGTACATTACATACAATAACTACTAAACTAAAAACTTGTAATGCTTTTCAAATATTTTACACCATATTTTGAAACATACCTACACATACAGATTTTGGTAACATTGAGCTGCATGGCTGTCTTTATTTTCTATCAGTAATAATCGTTTAATAAGTTATTGTGCTCTATCCTATTTGAACTATGCAACTCCTGTCACCCCCATACAAAAAAAACCCAGTCCTCCTTCTTGGAGTATTGCATGGAATTAGGTCAACACCTTGATTGACGTTTCCTGTCTGAAGTTGCCATGCAGCACTGATAAGCATTTGTATTGATGTTTATGATTTGTTTTGGGTGTAATTATAAGATTGACAAGTGCTTATTTAGCATTAATACCAAATTAAGGACTTATTAAGTATACATGCTTATTTAGGATCATTTCTGAAAAAATACACAATTTTGAAATTGGGACCGACAGTAATGAGAAATACCGGTCCAGCTTCGAAAATTCCGGTAAAATACCGATATTTACCAGTAAACGGGAACACTACGGGTTGGAAATTCCCTGTAAACTAAAGTTCAAGGGCTCACAGCGACTAGTTTCTCGTCTGAATGGGTTGTTGGATTGAATTTAGGTAAGTTGAATTTATTATTTAGTACCGCTGGTACATGGGCGGTTATTAGAGTTAATTGCAAAACCCTTTGGGGGGCGCTTATTGGAGCAGGGCGCTTATTACGGCGAATACGGTATATGACGTCAGATTATATTGACGCGCGTTAATCGGAGGCAGTTCTTGTCTTTGAAACCCAATTTCATCGGACTGTCGTAACATGAAAATTATATCATATGTTATGTTGTAGATAAAATATTTCTATAGCGATTGATGTCATGGGACTATAGCGTATCAAACTAAAAACATTTACATCAACAGTTTTATACTGTGTTATTCAGTCCAGTCGATCCAATAGTGGTCAATATGAGAGGTCGTCTCGTCAACCTTTCGTTAGTCTGACATTTAGTCTCTGAAATGAATTTTTGTTTACATTTCAAAATATGAATAAAATGAAATAATAAGCCTCTGAGATGTGTTAATTTTCCTGATACTGACCTCTGAGTAGACTTATCTCATTGTAGACTTGCCTCGGCTCTTTAAATTTAAGGGTGCAAAATTGGGTAGTTAGAATCGACCAATCACATTGCAGGTAGCAAGTATACCAAACAGTGTGCAACTTTGATCTAAGGGAGACAACTGCTCCCTCGATTATGGATACAGATTACTGCTGAGGACGCGTGTGCCCGAATAGGTTAGCTGACACGCCGATTAACTTTCATACGAGATGTATCAAACTCACCATATAAGAAAGCTGCAGGCGTAGATCGAATATGTTCCTGGATATCAAAACAGCTTTAGACATTTGCTACTGACAAATGTTGTGTGTTCATACTTATAGCATAGGCCTACCAATAATTTTAAATTAATTAAGTGTGTAGTAATGCGTGGAAATCGCATATATTTATTAAATAAATATTAGTTTTTATTAATTAAAAAAACAGCTGAATAATCAATATTTAGTTGTTTCGTTGCATGTATGTGTTTTTTACCAATATTAATATTATGCTTTTAATTATTATACGACATATTAGTTATTTGGGTATTCAGATATATTGGATTAACATCTGTGGGAAAAGAATGTCATTTCGGACGTGCAGTCGATTTTTGTCATTGACACCTAGAAAAGACACTATAAAGTTATATGTAAACTTAAACGTCAAATCTTATTTATACATATACATTCGATGAAAACATACGCGACAAAATCTCAGAAATCGGATTTATCGGATTCTATTTTTGATCGCACGATGTACTCCGAATGAATCCATACTCCATACACCATCTATCGGCCTAACGACGTTTGTAGTCTTGAATAAGCTTCGAGGCATCGTTGCCGACATTCTCTTCCCACAGAGGTTACTCCCTTCAGATTCCTATCCCAACCTCTGTTCTACATGGCCTAAATTTGACAGCAGTAATGGAGGGTCCTGATTGGACACTCCATTTCACAAAAACGGCACTCCATATCTGCCCTCGATTTCAAGCGTAAAACAACAGAGGTTAGCAACGGAAATCTGAAGGGAGTAACCTCTGTGGAAAGAGAATGTGATGATCTACGTTTTGAAAAAGTAATTTTGGCGTACGTGTTGTATTTATCAAATTATTTATCCATTATCAAGTCCATGACTTTAACTAAATTTCCTATCTGTGGAAAGCCAATGAGCGCATGTCTGATGTCTGAAATATTTCATAACTAATTTTTTATGCCGTCTAAAAATTCTTTAATTCTATACAAATGGATTTAAATTTTGACTTGACTTACATAGAAGTCGCCAAATCGTTGAACGTCGATTTGCTGACATTAGTAGTTATCATATATCAACTTGTTTAATTAAAAAGGTCTGATATTATCCGACGAGAAATATAAATTGATATCTTTTAAACCCTTTCTTTTAACAAATTATGGCAATCTCAGTAACTTTCATGATAATTGCCTTGTAATGTTAGTCGTTTGTTCACCCAAGGACATAAATTACAGACAGACAGACAATTGTTTATTCAAGTTTCACTTCTGTACAGCAAACTATTAAATACATGTTGGCATTAAACACAGATAAAAGTACAATCCTCCTCGATATGAGTTATGAGAGACTAACACATAAAATTCTTAAAAATAAACGCAACTTTAATAAAGCATAAAAAGAGTAATATTTTAAGAAAACAAGAGGTGTTTCCTTCTTTTTAGTATTAAAAAGTAGGTTTTGGCAAAATAGTAAAACAGGTCAGCTCTTTGACATAAAAACAGTGTTTCAAAATCATTATAAGCATTAACAGCCAGGGACGATAAACATTTATTTATATATTCTATATTCAGTACAGTTGTGGGCCATCTGCCCTATGGACAACATGGTCCATAGAAAACAATAACAATCATACATGAATGATTTCTAGCCGGAGATTTGTTGCATGAAATATGAAGCATGCTAAATTTCTTATGGTCGTTGAGACGACATGAGCATATTGAACTTAGACATTGTCGGGAATTTATAATATTTAACAGAAATCAGCAAAATGTGATACTCTGTCTCAACGTGTCCAGAGTTACAAACTTTACAAAGTCGATCATGTTTTGGAATATCCAAATAGCCCCTTGGGGTGCCCGGGTTAGAATAGGCCCTCAGTTCCTCCTGCTTGTTGTAAGAGGCGACTAAAAGGGGGCAGTCTGTGGACTGCGACCTGTACGGGTGGAGGAATGATGCCTGGTGATTGAGGGTTGTGTGTAGCAGAATGCTACCTCTGACCAATACACTGCTTCGGCCCCGACTTCATCTAAACAGGTGGCCAGATTGGTCCGGTCTGGTCAATCGGCCGGTCATGCCAAGCACTTGGTTGCGCACATCTTTGGTAACCTTCTTCTTACGCTGCTACCTCTCTTTACAATTATTTTCTTTACTTTCTTGGTGCTCTCTTGCATACCTTCACCACCTTTCCACAATGCTTTCCTTCCTGATGTACTATCCCTACTCTCTGCACTCTTTCTTAGTGCTCTCTTGCACACATTCATCAAGTTTACTCGGCTTCCAAGATAGCGGTGGCCCAAGGGCAAATCCAGTGAAACATTGGCAACGTTTTAGTGGAGTATATCATCCTGGTATCCCCGGTGCAGTCAGCAGGAGACCTGCTGACACAGCATTTGCCCTTGTTGATGCTCCGTGGTGGGTGGGGATCCAGGTTGACGAAATGTTTACCAACCGAACATGACCCGTTCAGTTAAAAACAAGCAAAAATTGTCAACGGATGATTGTCCCTCTTCTGACGAAAAAATCAACTAAACTTTCAAAATCTTCCAACTCAAAACCTTCAACTTCAACTTCAACTTCAACTTCTAATTCAAATTCAAGCACCTTTCCTCGATTTCTCGTCATATCATCCACTGATGATAAACCTCTCCGTCTTAATCCTTAAGACCATTCAAGGTCTAGCCGGTGATGTAAAGGATGTAAAGAAGATTAGGAATGGGTGCCTTCTTGTGGAAGTAAGAACAAAACAACAGACAACATCACTTCTCACCTATCAGAAAATTACAGATAAACCTGTTCAGGTTTCCCCTCATACATCGCTAAATGAAGTTTGGCCATGGAAGCAACTCTTGCAAAGCCGATGAGCGTGTTTGTCCTCAGTGTGCCAAACTCGACTATGAAAGCCATCCAAACATCTGCAAGGAGTTGCCGAAATGTGCCAACTGTGCTGGTGAACACTTGGCTTCCTCCAATAAGTGCCCACGGTGGCAACAGGAATCTAAAATACTCAAACTTAAATTCACGCTGAATATCTCTTTCCCCGAAGAAAAACGCCTGGTTCTTGAGGGTCCTGAACCCTCATACTCAACCATAGTATCATCAGCAAGTGCCACTAAATGCTCTGTTTCAACTCAGACGGATATTCAGTGGGTGAGTAATCCTCCAACTCAATACAAACTTTGCAATGCAACTTCTTCCACAATAGGTACCATGACATTCCCTCTTCTGTCCCTTAAAGAGCCTGTCAAGCTGACAGGATCTAAAATACCTCCAACTGCATACCAAAAATCCAAACAATCTTACTCAAAACATACTTCCAAAAATTCCAAATCCAAAACAGCAAACCGCACTCCCAAAGGCCTAAGGAGTGCGGTCGAGGTCTACAACAAGTATGGATCTCTTGACTTTGAGTCCGATGACATCAGACACATCAGACACAGCGTCTCTTAACAACTCGCCCAAAAAGGGGCACAGGGTTCAGTCCTTAGACCGTCGCTTCTCCCCGGTAGAACATCCACCATGAGGCTTTTAATATTATATTTTATCCTCGCATCTATGGCGATTCTCCAGTGGAATTGTCGAGGCTTTAGGGTCAATTTTAACGAATTGGGCTTGTTAGCCAAAAAGTACAATCCCCAGCTATTTGCCTTCAAAAAACTCATTTTAAAGAATCTGATAAAGTTGCAATGAGACCATTCACTTTTTATAATTCTTTCTCCCATTCTGCTGATAGGGCAAAGGGGGTGCATCTATTTTAATACGTGATGGAATTATCCACAGAGTAATTCCATTAAAAACACAATTACAAGCTGTTGCTGTCAGCTAATCATTATTTAAAACTTTAACTCTCTGTTCTTTATATATTCCACCATCTCAAGATCTTACTATAAAAGATCTTGATCAACTTGTTACCCAATTACCTAAACCGTTTATTATCATGGGTGACTTCAACGGTCACAATACCCCTAGACTCTAGGGGTAAAATACTCGAAAGTTTCCTCAATCAAAATGACTTATGTCTATTTAATGATGGTTCAAACACATATCTACATCCTGCTACAGGATCCTATACAGCTATAGATGTACATGAGGATAAATGTGGAAGTGACCACTTCCCCATTGTATTAGAACCCTCATCACCTATTCCCGAGGAGCACAATCCTCGTTGGAAATTTTCCAAGGCTGATTGGGGTACATTTTCTACCCTCTGCTGTGAACATATTATATATGATGAAATAATCAATGCAACTGATCCTGTTGAGGCCTTTTCTAAAGGTCTCATTGATATAGCAACTGAAACTATCCCTAAAACCTCGGCAAATCCACGCATTCACAAGCCATGGTTTAATGAAACCTGCGATAATGCCATTAAGGCACGTACAAAAAAGCTGAGCGTAAGCTCAATAAACGACCTTCAAGAATTAATTTGGATAATTGTCGCAAGGCTCCAGCTAAAGCTCGACGCACAGTCAACCAACAAAAACGCGAATCTTGGAGAGGCTATGTCTCTAAGATAAGTTCCAGAACACCTATAAGCAAAGTCTGGAATATGATTAGTAGAATTAAAGGCAAAGGTTCCAAATCTACAATAAAACATCTTAAGGTCAACGATGACCTTCTCACCTCAAAATCTGACATTGCCAATAAGTTGACCAAACAATCTCTAAAAATTCTTCATCTGCAAATTATTTCCCTGCTTTCCTAAAGTACCAAAATGGTCAGGAAAAACGACCACTTAATTTCAACACTTCTCCTTGTCAGAGCTCAAAAATGCACTTTCTAAAGCTCATGATACAGCAACCGGCCCTGATGAAATCCATTATCAGCTTTTAAAACATTTACCGGAACCTTGCCTTGAGATTCTACTTCAGGTATTTAATCATATATGGGAAACGGGTGAATTTCCTTCTTGTTGGCACAATGCTACTATCATGCTATCAGTTTTTGCGCAATTTCCGTCGCCGCGGCCGCCGCCGCGTTTTGTTATGGCTTTAACTTTTTTCCTGGAAAGTTTTGAGAACTCATATACATAACTTCTTACTTATGCCACTTGGGAATTTTTTTGACATGTTCTCATTCAAGGTCAAAGGTCAAGGTCACGAGTTCTGAAATCGCTTATAAAAAATCCTTGTAAACACGATAACTTGAAAAATATTTGTGCTATCAGACTTTTATTTGGTGTAAATCAACTATGGAGAAAGGCCAAGATTTGAAAAGGTTTTCGCTAACATCCGTCAAAGGTCAAGGTCACAGCGAGGGCACGACTTAAGCATGCTTTTGCGAAAATGTCTTATTTCAACCATTAACACTTTGAATCATTACATGATTGTTATACACAATGAAAAGTGATCACTGATTATGTGACCTTGAACTTTAAAGGTCACGGTCAAGAAATATGGTCAAGGTCACAGTTGCGAAATCACTCAATAACCTTTTCCCAAGAAGGTATTAACACCTCATATACATAGCTTCTTTCTTATAAACCTGGTGAATGATTTTGACATGTTCACATTCAAGGTCAAAGGTCAAGGTCATTCAAGGTCAAATGTCAAGGTCATGAGTTCTGAAATCACTAAAAAAATCCTTGTAAACACGATAACTTGAAATATATGTGTGCTATCAGGCTCTTATTTGGTGTATATCAACTATGGAGAAAGTTTGAAAAGGTTTACGCTAACATCCGTCAAAGGTCAAAGTCACAGCGAGGGCACGACTTAAGCATGCTTTTGCGAAAATGTCTTATTTCAACTATTAACACTTTAAATCATTACATGATTGTTATACATATTGAAAAGTGATTATCGATTGTGTGACCTTGAAGGTCAAAAGTCAGGGTCATGAGATATTGCTTAAGGCCATGTTAACCCTTTGATTAAATTTTGAAATCTGAAATAGGTTTTAAGATCAAACTTGTGAAAAGTGACCCCAGTGATGATTCAACTTGTTAGTAATAACTCGAATAATGAAAAAATAATTGTTTAAAAAAGTTCCTATTTTATTGATGCTGACGAGAAGGCGGGAAAGGGAAAGGTTCGGGGCTGCTCTGATTTTGCGGTGTCCCGCAAACGCTCATCTATTTTTATATCTAATTTTTTACATGACCGCCAATTTAAAGTGCGCGTGGGTTCCACCCTTTCTGATTTCTTTGATCAAGAAATGGGTGTCCCACAAGGTAACATTTTATCTGTCACATTATTTAGCATTTAAATCAATAGCTTGGCTAAAAGCCGTCCATCACATTAAAAACTCAACTCCCAATAATTAAATCATTTTTTTCTGATTCACTTTCTTGCTTACAGGCAATTAAAAACTGTAAGAGTGATCACCCAATTATCAGGGATAATTCTTGTCATCGTCTTTTGCTGGCTTCCTAGCCATATGGGTATTAGAGGTAATAATAAAGCTGACTCAGTAGTTAAATCAGCATTAAACCTCAAACATATTTCTCCTACTAAAGTTCCTTATACAGATTCTAAACCTGCTATCAAATCTTACATTAAACAACGTTGGAAGTCCCAATGGGACCAGCAACAACATAACAAACTTCACACTATTCAACCTCATTTAAGACACAAATCTCTATCCTCTTTTACCCGGTAGGAAGCATGTGTCCTACGACGATGTCGTATTTGACACTCTTATCTTACACACTCATATATTTTAAAGGGTGAAGATCCCCCGGTATGTATACCTTGTCAGTGTCCTCTCACAATCAAACACATTCTATGTGAGTGTTGGGATACTGCACACATCAGGGAAACTTTTTATCCTTCTATTTCAATCAGTCAAGTTTTTACTCATTTCGGTGAGCATCGTGTTTTAGATTTTTTAAAGTCTATACGCCTTATTGACAAATTGTAAATTTTAACTTTTCATTATCAGCTTTTATTAAACTTGTGATAATATGCTGATGTTCCTGCGGCCTTCATGCCGTGTTCTGTTTTTCTTTTGCAATTCTCTTTTTTAAATTAGGCATATAAATTAAATATCTCGCCGCTAATGGCTGCAGTACTGCCGAAGCTGCGTTAAACAATAACTCACCTCATAATATCCAAATACCTGCCAGTCTCAACGGCTAATGAATGTGAGCAACAGCGAATCTGTGAAAGAGCAATTCTAAATTTATTTATGATTATAGCAGTAAGATAAAACTCGAAAAAAAACTTGGAAAACATTCTTAAACATGGAGTAGGTGTATTATTTACGGCTATTAAAAAGTTTGTCATGCCAGTCCTGTTCATAGCAACAGTTCAGCCTATTAAAAACTCAGCAATAAATGAAGAAACGAATGATGTAACCGAAGCCATGAGAATGTTTTTTTCTCCATTGGGTCAAGATTTTAATTGATAGAGGCTTTTATTGAATATACATACATCAACACAAACACAAACTAAAATGTAGATAAGCAAATACATATCAAACATTTGGAATTGATGGACATTTCATATTCGAGTAAATTGTGAGAGGCCAATTTTTTACATAGTATATAGCATAAACCGAATGAAATAAAGAGTACATTTCAGTCTATTAGAAAACTCAGCAATAAAGGAAAAAACGAAATAAACTTTTTGTCTTTCCCAGATGTAACCGAAGTCATAAGAGTAGAGAGGATATTTTAATGAGACACCCAATTCTGCATCTTCCCATTTGTCGACATTAGTAAAAGCATATCATAACTTTTTTTTTAGAAAATGAGAATTCGGCATACTGATGAGTTTTAACCAGAATTTAACACACCGAATAGGAGCTGTAATATAAAGAGGATACCTGCCACATTCACCTCTCACGACTTCGTTAGACGTTGATGAATTTACACCCAAAATACGTTTACATGCTAGGACATGAATTGATTCAATAGCCATTCAACACCATACATCAAAATTGGAAGAACATTGGAGTCAAAAACACTGAAAAATAGCCCTAAGGGCAATGGTTTGACATAGGAAAAAGAACGAAATGTATCAAAGAGAGCCCTCTTTGCCTGTAGGACAATATCAAATTTGCCTTGTCCAGGATAGAGTTTTAGAGAAAACTACACCAAGATACTTGTACAAGGAGACACATTCTAACTTATTACCTCTAAGAAACCACTTTTGTTTTGATTGAACACCGCCTCCTTTAAATACGACTACCTTAGTCTTATCCATATATTATCCAAGAATAATTATCACAATATTTCTCAAGGGTATTAATACGCTTTTGTAGCCAAACTATAGTGTCTGAGATAAGAACAATATCATCAGCAAACAAGAGTAAAAAAAACTTTGATTATATCCGGGTGAAGCTGTACACCGTAATCACATTCTGCCTCAATAGCTGCAGCCAAATCATTAATGAAGAAACTGAATAATATTGGGCTAAGAACACAACCTTGTTTTAACCCAAGACCACACCGAAACTTATCCGAAAAACTATTATCAAACTTGACACAAGCATACACATGCTTATAAATAGATTGGATACACTTTTAAAGTTTGGTGATATACCATTTGTATTCAGAACAGATTATATTGATAAGCATCTAAGCAATTGATAAGCAATCTTTCTACCATCAAGAGCGATGCAATCAGCTGCATATATCTATCTACAATTTAACATCTTCAATCGTTTACTACAGATATTGAATATCATTTTCCATGTTTTATATTTCCTTTTTTTTTTAAATATGTCAAAAAATTTATAGATGTATCATTTCATAAAATGACTGTTGAAATGGGATCAAAGACACATTTTTATTTTCCATTGGGTCAATATTTCAATTGATAGAGGCTTTAAAGGGGCAGTAGCACGTTTTTTCAATGAAATAAGTCGATGAAATGTATTTGAAAAATAATGTCACCAATAGTAAAACACCTTTCTCTCTTTAGAAAATCAAGTTAACAAAAGAGTGTACATGGTTCCATAAAGCCATGTGAATCGTTTTTGTCATTCGAAATAATAAATTGTGTTCACAATAAAATTGCCGCCTTACAATGTTTGCTATATACGCAACACGGTTATTACCACTACGGATAATTGGTTTGTGTAATAAAATGTTTTACCCTCTAAATTAAATATAAATGACATAAACTATCATTATAAATGGGAAATTTGAAAAAATAAATTTTTAAAAAAAACGTGCTACTGCCCCTTTAATTGAACATAATTTATGAAATTAACGTTTTATGTTATTTTCGGTTTGACAGACATTTCTGTTATTCTTGGGACATAAATAACAAAACAGTTGCAAAATCTACCGTATTTAATTTGTATTTACAGAAATACAAAATCATAAATATCAGGCACATAACCAGACGTAAAGCCACAAGCAGTTGCTGTGAATGTGTTTAAAATGCATAGGACTGATATGTATCTTTATATACATACATCAACACAAACACAAACTAAAATGTAGATAAGCAAATACATATCAACCATTTGGAATTGATTGACATTTCATATTTGAATAAATTATGAGAGGCCGATTTTTAACATAGTATATAGCATAAACCGAATGGAATAAATTATGAATTTACATCATACACATACATGGAGTACAGTGGTATAGTGGTTAGCATGTCTGCCTCTCACGCAAACGGCCCGGGTTCGAATCCCGTTGGAGACACCAAACATTTGTGACCTGGGTCTTACACTGTGTTGGGCAAGGCACTTCATCCACATTGCATTAAGTTCACCCAGCTGTACAAATGGGTACCTGAACACGAAAATGTTTGGACCTATACGGTCGCACGGAGTGCTTTATAGGCGACACACCGAAAGTAAAATTCCCTCAGAGTAATAATTGTGTAGCACCATTGAGCGTGGATTCGGCGCATTATAAATATAAAAACAGGAGGATTTTCTGGATAACAACTTCTTTAATGTGAAAATATACGACGTTTCGGCGTACATACTCACTCCTTCATCAAGTGGAATGTAAAGAAATAACAACGTCGTCGTGTATTTTCACATTAAAGAAGTTGTTATCCAGAAAATCTTCCTGTTCTTATGAATACCACTTCTAAATGCCCTTCAAAGATCTGATTATAAATATACTATTGTTATTATTATTACGTATGGGTACTCCATGTAAGATCATTATAACTGTTACAATCAACAACCTCGGTAGTTCTGTTGGTCAGTATTGTCTATTCCTATTTTAATATATACAAACTAGTTTAATATAAATATAAGTTTAATTAGTCCAAGTACTGGTGTCATCAATTCATTAATAATCGTATTCCTCGGAACAAGGTCGATTTCAAGACTGCGATATTGCTTTTTAAAAGAATGCGATGTCCCCAGTTGTTTGTAATGCTCGTAGTTCGTCCTTCAGTTTTGAAGATGTCGATAACTTCATTGTTATTTGTGTGTGCCGAGATGGCTGATGTGCAACACGTGCAACAGATGCAACAGCCGAGCTGACACCATCTATCACCATCTATTACCACTGCAGACAGAAAGAAAGAAAGATGAATAGAAGGATGGATACAACACAGTGTCACAGAGGGAAAGACCAAAGGCAAACAAAGTTAAGAAAGGATGAATATTGATTCCTTAATTGAATAGTCATAATCATGTTGATGTTACTTCCTCCATTCAACATTGTTTAGACATGAACTATTTCTGTAGAAAATTACATTTAATAAACGAAAGTTCTCACTTCTGTTGATTTTTTTCATACACTGTCGGCCAAAAGAAACGCCAACCAGATATCTTATCAGATTTCGTAAAAACTTTAATGAGCAAGTTAACAATATTATAGCATTATAAAGTTGGACCATTTCTGCATAATATATTTAAATTTCAGAAGTTGTCATGTCACAAAAGAATGGTGATTGTTGAAATGTGACAAATGAATTGTTCAGTTTTCGATCAGTGCTTGATCAGAAAAAAATGTTGAAACATATTTTGATACAACCACGAGCAACAAAACAGGCAGGCATTCGCCTTAAAGTGGTGATGACGCTACAGGTGTACGTGGGTACGGTGCGCAAGTGAATCAACCGGAAATAGCGGTCTTCATTGGGGGTAGTTTTAATGAATGTTATTGACTCGAATTCTAGTTTTTCCACGATTTCAATGGACTTTCATATCAATTTGTGTTCAACCTACATGGAGACCACCATCGATTATATTTCAGAAATTTATTTCATCTTCCATTTTAAGGAAAATCAAATAGGCGTTTCTTTTGGCTGACAGTGTATGTATGATTTTCAATTGCAAATATCTCAAGTTTTGTATGCATTGGCAGATCCTAAGGGAGTTCGAAGTATAGTATAAAAAAAATAATAGGTTGCATTGCGTTACGTAAAAACGCAATCCAACCTTAAAAGCTGCCACTACCCCAAAGTGCACCCCAACTCAAAAAGCTTTATCCGCCGTAGTTATGTCTTAATCTAAAGTTACTGAAAAGTACAGGTGTTTAGTCAGCAGTCAAAGAATACTTTTACATGTTTTTTAATTTATTTTTTTTTCTGCAAAAAATATGTTTGATGATACACAACTGTTCGTCGACATATAAGACATATTCTATGTGATCATTAATAAATTCTGCATTCATTTACAACATTTTAAACATGGTAGGGGTCATGTTTTATTGTTTACCCCTGTCTTCATTAAACAAAGATATTTTAACTTAAATTTAAACAGTCACCAATTAATTCATTCAAACTACTGCATATATCTATTATTGCATCGTGCCATACCGTAGTCAAAGTTCTTTAAAATATTGAATTAATCGAAATGAACTGAGGTGAGAACTTTCTTTTGCCCGGCAGTTTATATATTTGGTACGGATATATTTTAGAAATGCGAGTATAAAAGTTATCCTTTATCAAACAACAAGCCAGTCTGTCTTGTGCATTTCTGTAATTCTACATGTCAAATGTTATCTTTAAAGTAACCAGTCCTTCGAACTACCATAACCAGTAATTGCATTTACGTTTTGTTTATTGTTTTGTAGCCATACTACTCGATAAGTTCTGTCAATGTATCTGTCTGATTGAAATCGATCTTGTTCGGGGGAATAAAATTTGCAAAAAAAATGCATCTACCGAGATGGACAGGATCAACTGAACAAACTTGGACCCCCTAAGCGGAAGGTACGTCGTAAATGTGAACAGTTTTGACGCCATGTCATAAGTTCATCTGGTCCATCGATTTTTTTCTTCACTCATTCGTGAATATGTGACCAAAGGTCGACCTTTTGAGCCGACAGTTTGACGCGCGCCGGTTCGTTCGGTTACGATCTGAAATCACTACTGTTTCCCTCTATGACGTCACTTCACTGGATCGGTTATCATTAATATGATCATTGTCGGCAACAGTCGGTTCTGTTCGATAAAATATGACCATTTATAACAATTGACCCGAGACAATAAAATAAACATGATCTCTTGTTTGACATATGTGACTACTCAACACACTGAATATCCCTTTAAAGTGACATTATGAATTTTTGATATTATTTTATTTGCTTTCGCACGTGCAGAAATACCACATTTTCTGATTTTAGTTCAAATAAGTTCACATGCATATTCATATCCAATCGCAAAATATATGATAATTTCTTGTTTTCTATTAAAATCGACCAACGGCCTTATATAGATTTTCAGAAACACCACCAACACAAATCACTGTGGAGGGTTCTTTCGGGGTATTTTTAGTGGAAACGAAATTCGAGAGGATATTCCTGTTTATACATATATGTTATTAAAACATGATTAAAAAACAGTCAAATTTAAAGATACTAATGAAGGCAATATTTTGATGACTTTATATTTCACAACTTTATAAACAGAGGCGCACATTTGCTCTAAAATAACAACAATGAGAACTGAAGCCATTCATCTGCACCATAACATCAAAGTGTTTATTAGTTTTGTGTCATATCATGTGTTACTATGTGAATACTCTATCAGCGTACGTCTTTAGTTGAAAAATTAGGTACAACATAGCGTGTTTTCATTTCACATTATGCAAAAAAATTCAAGATGGCGACAGAACCCTCCCTTTAAAGGCTCTTTAGCACGCCATTCTTACTGAAATGTATGTAAATACGTATTTAAAATGGCTAAATAATAATATAAATAATACATGCTAGTCCATTTCCCTTCGAGCGACCATTTTAATGTGTTCGTATTAAAATGGTCGCTCGAAGTCAGTCCAAGTGAACTGACTGATGTAGAGATACCTAAACACCAAGAGTAGAGTTTTAATTTTGGCGCCATGATGGAATGCTCAATCATCTTGCTGCAGGAACCCTGACCATTTCCACAAAATTGTCGCTGTACAAGTTGCACCTTTTCTTCAAATCCGGAAAACCGTTTTCAGTGGATACTGCTTATCGGGTTATTTGAGATGTGTTACCCTCGAACGTTACTTTAAATAGTATTAACCTTGATGCTAAATGACAAATTTGAGAAAACATAATATGCAAAACACGTGCTACAGCGCTTTCAAATAAAACATACGATCGACCATTGGCCATTGTAGGAGTGGGTTACTGCAGTTACCCTTCTCCGTGTAAGAGGGTGCTATTCTGGAATACAAAGAACCTTCCAGTTTAACAAAAAAAAAGCTTATGAATTTAGAGAATATTTTGCCGGACACTCTAAGTACCATCTCTCCACGGCAAGGTGAAAACGTATCGAGACCACTCTACCCGTTTTTCACCTTGCCGTCAACGATAGCAAGGGGCCGTGAAACGTAGCAGCGACCATAGGGACGTGTATCGCTTAGAAATAGCGTTTGAAATAACCTATTACTATATAAAAGGAAAGCGGTGTAACGACGAAACCACCAAATGCTCATTCAAAGTCATATTTCGCATCAAAACAATTTTATGGCACAGTCGATGACTACGATACGAAAGCTGAATGATTTCCCTACAAAACGAGTTATACATGTAAATGGTCACATGAAATCGCCGTATTCATTCGGTACCAATTCAAAAATGCGACACTAGATACAGTTGTGGAGGATATACAAGTCATTGTTATGGGGATTGAAGCAGAGGTTTTGAGAAAGTTTGCTAAATACTTGGAAAGATTTAGAAAAGATTTGTCTCCGTTTAGTATAGGTGGCAACGTATCGCTGCAAACGTAACAAGTTACTGCCGCGGAAGTTCAATTTGTAAGCCGTATTATGATTGGCCTATCCGATTAGCCTGCAGTTCGCTAAAATCTTAGCACAGAAAATGCGATGGTTGAAGTCAAGGGCGGAGAAAGAAGATTTGGAAATATTTTCGTTACGCCCGTGACGTTGTGAAGATGTCCAAGTCCGGGGCCATGTTCAAGAGAGGTTTAAAAGTAATCGCTCAATGTAGCGCTACGTAGCAAAGCGAGCAAACCTCGAGGAATCGCACCGTGTCGTTCAGGAGAGAATGCGCTACATTGAGCGCTACCTTGAGCGATCAATGAGCAATTATAAGCGCTCGTTGTTATGAAACGGAGCCCAGGGGTATATATCTATAATTGGCTGGATCATCGATGTTTTCTTTCTTGGACATAGGAACGATAACCCTACAGATGCCACTGGAGGATACCAAAACTCTATTAAATGGAGGGTTATATCGGGGTGTTTTTATGGGAATGAAATTCGAGAGGATATTCCCGTTTACACGTACACTCAACCGCAAAAGAAACGTTACCACATGTTCAACAGTGTAAAATCCGAAATACTGTTGACGGAGAAAAAAGGTTTTGAATCTATTTGATAGACACATGTTTTGTAAAGAAGACCTCACAACACAAAAGTATGAAACGTTTATTTTAAGGGTCTGTTCAAGTACACTATGGGTGCTGAAATCGCTTTTTCAAAATGGGTTTTGGCCAGTATGTTTGGCATTTAACTTAGAAATTCATAAAATGTGGAAATTTAATTTAAAAAGATGTTGTCGACATAAATCACCTTCTTGGAGTTAAATTTGTTAACTCGTTTTAACAGTAGGACGTCACATAACAAGCCAAAAAAGCCAGTTTTGACCCTGCTATCTCGCCTTGTTAAAGGTATACACTTCGGGCGAATTTAGCTGTGGAAGGCATTAATTAATTAGCTCACAGCGAGGCGGAAATCTCAATCAGCGCTCCCTCTACTCAGCGGTGTTTTCATTGCGCAGAGGCCTACTCGCCACTACTTGCCGTACAAGCGCGATACTCAACCGGATGCGAGCGTCTTATACACAGTCAGTGGCCAAAAGTCTGTTCGCAGTGACGTAATTTCCATAGACTTACATGTTAATTATCTTTTGCGAGAATAATTGTTTTAATTTAAAAGTTATTTGTTTGGCGACTGGTTCTGAAATCCTTTCCAAAATAATGCAAATTATCTGAGCTACAGACAGATAATTACCATTAAAGTTTCCTATTATTATTAAGAAAAATACATCTTCTTAAACAACACATATATGCAACATTCCGTCGTTACAGATTACCGTCAATGGGACATTGGAATCACAAGTTGTACATATGATGTTTAAACAAGTGTCATTCAAAAACTGATTAACCGGTAAATGAAATGTAACTATGTGCGCATAGCTGAGTTGATTTCAAAGCTGTCTACAAAATATGGCAGCAAATGCACTTTTACTTATAAATTAAGAAAATTATTCTCGCAATAACTGATTAACATGGAAATCTATGGAAATTACGTCACAGCGAACAGACTTTTGGCCAATGACTGTATATGAAAGTATAGAGAAAACATACACACGACGTACAGGCCAATTATATCATTTTTGTAAATATAACCAAAATACATTTGTGATGATTTTGCAAATATTTCGCATGCGAATAGCAATCTACAATAACGAACCTGTGAGCTTGGTAATCCATGCACATCGTCGTATAACACCCTAAGTTGCCTAATTGTTATTGGACTGACGTTTTTACGTCTGCGTTCAGAGATAGTGACCGTTAGTAATCGTCCAATGATATGGTTTTATTCAAATGAGTGTCAAACAAACAAAATACAAAACTATCATCCTATTCCTAAATTCCATTGGTCGAATAAATATTCCTAACTTTGATTGGCTGACAATATCTAGACTGAATGTCGCATTAATGTGTATTTGTTGTCATGATCAGCATTGTGTCACCAAGACCGAACATTTGACAATTAACATGTCTATTGACATGCCGGTCACCGAGATGCCAGTTGTTGTGTAATAGAACCGGCCCAGTAAACTTGTTAACTGTAAAAACATAATAATTACACTCGATGCTCCTCCCTTTTTCTCACCTATACTAAGCTTATTTGACTTTGTTCTGCTTAATTACGTGAACTTATTTGCTGTAACAACACTTCTCCCCTCTTTGATCTTGAAGAAGCGTCTATATGGTACGCGAAACTGAGCATTTGTATATGGAGCGGCAAGTAAATTCTATCAGCGTATTTACCGATCCGTGTCGTTTTCATTTACAAGATGTACAGTAAGTTTGGTAACAAAAATGATTTCATTCGATCTTGTTCGTTGTCTATAAATGTGTATACTCACAATGTTGTTTAATTGTATTTTATTCAATGAGAAGAAATGAATTGGAAAACAAGTCTAGATGACTTTTGTAAATGCCAATCAACAACGCATGTATGGTTCACATTAATACATCATGTTTAAATGATGATAAATTTATGAACACAATAATCATAATGTATATGTGTGCAAGTACAGTGCAACAATTTGCATGTAAAATTCAGTGAGCTTGTTCAGTTGTTGACCAATCAAGTTCATGCATTTATACATGAAATAAATTTCATAAAACTCATATAGCAAGTGAAAATGGTTTGCATTGCATTGCATCATATAGGGGTCTAAACAATATTTTGATCGACAAACTTGAATTAAAATAACCTTTTATGTTTATGTTCTTACACTTTTGGATATACTTTGTCACTGATATCAAACGTGACAGCAACAAAGAAACGTTGAATGAAATGTGAGTCGTAACCATGATATTTTCACCAAACACGCACACATCTTTTCAGGAAATCGATGTCGTAATATTACCCCTCTAATGCATTTTATGAAATCATTTAGTAGCATTTAAATTATATTATTATTTATTGGTATTCAGAAACTTGGTAAACGACGACTTTCTCTATGAAATATTGTAACAAACTTGTTGAAATCACAATCCTGGACGAACATTACATGCAGTTTAGCAATGATAAATGTGTGTGTGTACCTGTAACCCTGTTTGACATCTTTTAACGGCATCTTGAAATACATGCCGTTAAAGTAATATGTACGTGTTCTTACATTTACATTTAATCCCGTATGTGAAGTTTTAATGTAGAAGTAGATTCCGAAAGATTGTATCAACAACCTGTCAAATAATTTCGAGTTGAAAATATTTCTATTAATTTCGTTTCAAGATGTTAAATATTGTCATTACTAATAATATTTATAGAATGTATAAAAATTTACTCTTCAAATACGACATCAGAAGCGTGAAAAACTCAGGACAAGGTGTACAGTCGGTGTGCAGTGAGATGAAACAGCCAATCAGCGATCGCGTGTCGAAAGGGGAAATCCCCCGCCTTGACATTGACGAGCTCGCTCGGCAGAAGCCCAGTTTGAGTCACGTGACCGCGTTGGCCATAAAATCAAATACGTAATGGGCTCGTTAGCGCCCGAAGTGTCTTCCTTTAAGTACATTTAGATACGAAAACGACGATTTTTAAACGTTTGTTTCTTAGAAAAAGAAAAAGGTAACGTAGTGCTAAATCGTATCATTTTCATATATAGATTATTCTGTTATTTTATGCTTTATAATGGACATAGACAATGGTCAATGTATAATAAATTAGCTCTACGTTCAAGCTAAACTAAATAAAATTTCTGTAGAAATTAGTCTTGTTATTTTATGCTTTACGTTAGATAAATTCTATCATTTTAGCATATAAATTGTCCCTTTATTTAAGCTATATTTTAGAGAGGACCTGACCAGTGTCCAGTGGCTATTTTTTATCATAAAACTAATTATCAAATATCAAATAATGGACTTACACTCTCCTTGATTGAATGAATTACGTTATGCCTCATTAATAGAGAGCATGCTCATACATCGCTAGTCTAGCTGAGTCGAGTTCGTTGCTTTCATTTTCTAGATGTTTCACCCGAGTCATCAGGCCCCGGTATCAGTCACAAACTGGAACATTTATTTACGTATATGTACCTGTGGTGTTACAGGTAATGTTTTGTAATTTCAAATGTTGTTCAATTATATGGTGACGTTTCTTTTGCGGTTGAGTGTATATTATGCATGATTAAAACACATTCCAATTGGAGATATTAATGAATGTAATACTTTGATGACTTTATATTTTAAAACGTTATCAAGACAAGCGCACAGTTGTTGAAAAATTAATAAATATATGTGAAGTATAAGTGAAACCATTCATCGGCGGGGAAACTTTCGCTATGGCATAACGGTATATTGTTATTAGTTTTGATTTATCATTTTGTATGTTATAAATCAATCTCTTCCCACAGAGGTTACTCCGTTAAGATTTCCGATCCTAATCTCTGTTCTACATCGCCTGAATCCGAGTGCAGAAATGGAGTGTCCTGATTGGTTGCAATTGAATCTAGTTGTGCAATCAGCGACGCCGTTGTAAAAGTGACATTTGCCAATGACACGTCATAGTGAAAAAAATGAACGTTAAAAGTGTTTTCTCGAAATATGCTTCTTGATTTTTATAAATAAAATAAAAATATTGATCATAAACATGCTTATAAAATCAGAGAAAAATACTAAAAAACAGTTCGTTTGTGTTATTTACATCAGACATATTCGGACATATGCTAATTTGCAAGACCCTTAAGAGTCAAATGCTTATATCTTTGAAATCATATAGCCGCTGAAAGATCATTTTTCATTGGTTAAGAAGCAGGGATACAGTATGAGGCTCCCCTTTCCCCCGCTAGGGGATTTTGCTGGATAATTGAAGTTCAGGCGATGTAGAACAGGGGCTATGATGAAATCTGAAGGGAGTAACTTCTGTGGGAAGAGAATGGCTATAAATAATATCTGTAATTTCTTGATAACTTATTTTATTGTCAAGGTCAAGTTTACTCAATGAAATTGTCACCAGACATAACAAGTTGTTTAATACCGTCACCGTTATTATATCTTTTTAAAAAGTTTTAAATGGTCTATTTTATTCCAAGGATTTAAATTGGTAAATTGTCTTCTTGCAATCATAGTTCTCAATATACCGGTAGCTAGTGTCCTTGTTGACAGAGAGAGCGTGTTAAATTATTCTGACATCTTTGATGCACGCAGCTGTTTGATGTGTGGTCACGAGTCGATGTTGTGATGTTATCGGCATGTAATGCACGAAACATATGCGGAGAGTGCATTTGGCGCAGTTATACAATCCTCATAGCAGTTGTCTCCCTTGTGTCGTTACGATACAGACAGTGCAGAAGGTATATGAGTCGACAAAGGGACGAAACAAAAAAGAAACACTGTTAATATTATTATTTTCAATATGATGATTACATAAGACATCTGGTTGTAGCTATTGTCATTTATGATGTTAGTCAACCCAACATCCACCTTTACATTGAAATTGAATTGTCTGTTTGAGCTTATTCGAGTCAGTAGTCATATTTTGAGTACATCTGTATCGAAATTCAAGGAGATTGTCACTTGTAGGCGTGTCAATTCAACTTCATCAGATTATGGCAAAATCGTTTAGCAAATCAAAAGCGCTATTAGCAAGACGTGTAATTTTACCAATGTAGTTAGAAATAAATCATTTCAAATTCGAAGTCCAGTGTTTTACAGAAGTCCAGGAAGGCGTGACCACGTGTCTTTATGGCATTGTTCTTGAATACACGTGGTGGGATCTTGCTGTCAAGGACAAAGTACATGTCATCTGTTGGAAGAAAAGTTTCGTCGTCATTCTGTGAAAGTAATTTATCACCTGAATGAGCGTTCAAACCGTTTGGACTATAACACGACAATCTGGACCTGTAGACCTTAAATATCAACCTCCAGTATATCGGACACTGCTTCTTTTACAAACTTGCTTGAATTTACTGGGGTGTACATTAAGAACAAAGCACCAAAATATAGGATGACGTCGCTGTTGGAAGGTTGCATGCGAAGCAAGGCAATATTCACTCCAGAGTTGGGTAAGATTCAAAACTGAACCCCCTTGGGAAGTTATTTCTTTTGTTTAAGTTGAAAGTTATATGTCATAATCAACCTAGGTTATCTCATGGTCTCATATGAGATGTTCATCCAACATAAACAAATAAACTTATCAAATTTATAAATGTTGTCATGTTAGAAATTTTGAAATAATGAACTGATTGCCTTGCGTTATGGCAATAAACTCTGCTCGGGCTACGCCCTCGTGAACTTATATGTCATAACCGTTCACCGGTCATTATTTACTACATAATCTAAAATTAATCTGTCATCATAAGAGCATTGGTTTGGGGGAAATAAATATATACTTTATATAACAAGGTAACTTAGCAGGATTTTATTTTTTCTAATTTCCCATTTATAATGATAGTTTATGTCATTTATATTTACTTTAGAGCGTAAAACATCTTATTATACAAACCAATTATCCGTAGTGGTAATAACGGTGCTCCATATAAAGCAAAAATTGCATGGCGGCCATATTATTGTGAACACATTTTATTGTTTCGAATGACAAAACCGATTCCAGTGGGCTTTACGGAACCATGTACACTCATTTTTAAGGGAAGGGTGTTTTACTTTTGGTGACATTATTTTTCAAATACTTTTCATCGACCTATTTCAGCCAAAACAAACGTGCTATTGTCCCTTTAATGTATCCGGTGGAAACCAAATTCGCCCTGATTATTGCATGACATACCTATGACATCACTAAGCATTACGTTTCAAGTGTTTAACAATACCTGTTCTGTCATTCCAAGCCGGAAGTGTTCTCAACAGAATGAGACAGGATCACTCATTTGACATGGAGGTAAGGCCGCTTAAAGAGGCATCGATTATGTAGGTGTTTCAAATACAAAAATATTTTTTGGAAAACGTACTCAATTGCTAGAGAATGTTTTTATCTACAACATGACAAATGATATATGATTTTTTTTTTATCACGGCAATCGAGCCCTTCGATTAACGCGCGTCGATAGAATCTGACGTCATATAAACAAAATTACAATTGCATAAATCGTACTACACAACAACAAGCCTTATCGAGGCACGAAGTCTTGCCAATTTCATTTGTCGCCACAGCAACCCATGCTTTTCTCCTGCAAGTTACCCTTGTGACACATGTGATTGCTATATTATCATATTTCGAAATGTCCTGTAAATATTAACATTATTGACATTTTACCTTACTTTTTGTTCAGTGTTGCATCCTTCTTGAATATTCATGAGAATAAGCGCATCTGACTTGATCAAGTGGGTATCAGTCCCGTGGACGATTACAATATCAACGGATTTTTCAGTGCTAAAGGAGCTGCCAATTTATTACATCTTCATAATTCAAAATTGATATAAATAACATTTCGTCCGCGACGTGGGTTTTCCCGAAATATCTACAAGCACGTTGTGGATCTCATGGATATGACGTCAAGACTCGCGTGATAAACGTCATGTATCATCTCTCGTGCTGTTTCCCCGACAGCTGACCATTGTTTCGCGCCAGATAAAACATTCCATTGTAACTTCATACAAACTCTCGTCATCCTTTGGTCATATTTCCCTCAAAATTATGTATTGAAATACCCCTTCCAAGTTTCAATCAAATATATGATAAGATAACATTTGCTTGACACTTTTCTCCCGTTGTCTTTATAGAAATTTAGATGGGTAAATACATTATATTTGTCAATGTTTTCAGATTTCATAGAGCAATACACTTGACATTTGCAGTTCGATACAGTTTCTGATATAAATAGTAAATATAAAAGCGAACATAAATTATAAAAGCTCAATGAATATCATTATTAATTTCATTATATCCATCAGATGTCCGTAACATATTAGTTAATTGGAATAAGATTTCCGGAAAGTGGTATCTGCAGTGTCACCGCCATTTTGTCAACAAAGGCCCGCGAGGTACAATTTAAACTGCATTTCAATACGGCAGTTTTACTGTGTTGAACGCATCAAACAAGAAAATCACGGACAGAAACATAAACAAAAATAAAAATCTATCTTTTGATAGTATTTTCAGGTAATGTTGCCATTTTGTTTCACGTAAACGGGACAGCAAAATATTGACATCGCGAATCGTGTAGCAACTTTATTTCGTTCAGCCAAATTTTTCATTTACACGGAGCCTTTACTTCATTTGACACAAGCCGTATCACTGTGACATTCGGGGGTTTACACTGTATAATTCACCCACAGATTTAAAATCAATTTGAGCAAAATATTCTGCCATTCTTTTTCGTAAAACAAATCGTTAATGTATCAAAATATCATAATGATCATTAGGCATGCTCCCTCGCTAGCCAAGTTGACAGGCCATTTGTTTACATTTCAATTGGAGTAAACAATGGTCGATACCCGAATTTCAAATATACTATTTGGCATGTTTTATACATGTTACTACTTGCTGAGTTGTATTTTCTTGTATGAAATTTATTTCTATAAATTAATTCGTGTTTTATTTTCTGTGTACATTTCATACACATATATTGATACAGGTTTTGCATCATAGCGGTTTTCCTGTAGTCTCAACATAGATAGCCATTATTCAAAGCTGACATTTTTTTCTTGGTTATGGGTTGCAGGGTCCGTTTTTGTTAACTTGAAAGCCTTTTTTTAATTATTTGCATGTGATTTCAAAACTAGACACACTGTAGATTGTTTTGGTGAATTTGGTTGTTTGTGTCACATTGTTCTTTTACTGTAATACTTGTATACATTTAGATATGCAATGTAGAGAGGTAGACAATGGCACCATGGCAGAGGGGATTAACTTTGTTGATCACAGTTGTTTGTGAAATTCATGATATCTCTGTTAATATTTAGTTATATTGCACAAAAGTGGTATCAAATTGAAGCTTAGTTGACAGGGTTTCTGCCAAAACTATTGTCAACTTGATTTGATCTTTATTTTTTAAAAATAGCAATGAGATTAGTGGGGTCATAGTTTGGTACCATAAATGGTCCTATGGCACTATAGGGGGTTTTGATGGAGGGGCACATAAATGGTCCTATGGGACTCTACAGGTTAACTTTGTTGATCACAGTTGTTTGTGAAATTCATGATATCTCTGTTAATATTTAGTTATATTGCACAAAAGTGGTATCAAATTGAAGCTTAGTTGACAGGGTTTCTGCCAAAACTATTGTCAACTTGATTTGATCTTTATTTTTAAAAAATAGCAATGAGATTAGTGGGGTCATAGTTTGGTACCATAAATGGTCCTATGGCACTATAGGGGGTTTTGATGGAGGGGCACATAAATGGTCCTATGGGACTATACAGGTTAATCATATTTTTATTGTGATAATACTATCAAAATATGACAAATATATTATGATATATTCTCATTGATTATGAAATTCAAGTAAAATAGTTTAAATACCTCGTTTGGTACATCGTTTGTTTTGATAAATAATTGAATGAATTGGTAAATAAATAAACGCCAAACAGTATATATTTCAATGTATTTAGGTACTCATAAACTTCTTTCGTGTATTTGTTTACACTGACCATAATGCTTTGCACTTGAAAATAATAAGCTTGATCTATATTTAGACTGGAAAACACCTTTACTAGTCAGTAAAGCGATTTTTTCGCTTATTTTGAGTCGAAAAATATGCGAACAATAAAGTGTATATATTTCAATGAGAAAGATGTTTGGCAATTTACTAATGTGTTTATCAACATAAACCTTTTAAGCCTTTTAAGAATGATAGAATGGGTATTTTAATACGAACTAGCTAGAGTACTCTTTTGGGATGTCATGTAATAATTTGTGTATTCTCAATACCTTTTATATGTAAAATATATATAATGCTACTTAATTGTCCATGTATCCACAAAATTGAGACCACATATAGGAGATGTGTTCATTTTAAGACGCATAAAAATCAAGAACGGTCAAGGTTTTATAGGACAAGTAAGAAACTCCCCCAAAATGTGATTCGTTACATGGTGACCATTCTCTTCCGACAAAGGTTACTCCTTTCAGATTTCCGAAACTAGGATCTGAAATCTGAAGGGAGTAACCTCTGTGGAAAGAGAATGCATTAGAACAGAACTTGTTGAAAGTATATTTAGTCAAGCCAGTATTACTTAAAGAAAGGAAGGATCGTCTACTAAATAGAGACAAATTGCCAGATTTTCAACAATCAGAGACAAAATACTGCCACCAGAAAATGTCGGATTTTTAAAGTCTTTGACACGCTTATGTTTTGTTAAGAAGTATTGAAAATGTCATTCATCATGGTAGGATGCTTTTGTTTTTACGCGTGTTCAAACACCGATGGGCATTCTCTTCCCACAGAGGTTACTCCCTTACTAACCTCTGTTCTAGAAGGCCTGAATTTCTCGGCTTAATCAAAATTCCCCAGCAGGGGAACCTCATACTGTATTACATCTACACTCCTATTTAACCAATGAAAACTCATCTTTCAGCGGCCATGTCGACTGAGTGACTTCAAAGCTCTTGGCATTTGACTCTTAAGGGTCTTACTAATTAGCATGTGTCCTTCGAATATGTCTTATGTCAATAAAAAAAATGAACTGTTTTTGCTATTTGTCCCTTATTTTGGTCTTCCTTATTTATAAGCATGTGTATGATCAATAGTTTTCATAAAATGAAGAAGCATATTTCGTGGAAACACATTAAACGGGGAAACTTTAACTTACGTTTATTTTAGCATTAGGCCTATGACGTGTCATTGGCAAATGTCACTTTTACAACGGCGTTGTTTATTGCATCTATTGTATCTAGATACAATTGCAACAAATCAGGACACTCCATTTTACTGCGAATTCCGGCCTTCTAAAAACAGAGGTTAGAGTCGGAAAACTGACCGATGGGGTGCTGAAATCGCTTTTTCAAAAATTTCTTTTTGACAAAATGTGTTACATTTAAGTTTGAATTGCATGAATTATTGAAATATAGTTCATAAGAGATGTCGGTGACATAATGTACCATGGTAGACTTATTCGTGGACACGTCGTTACTGTAGGACGTCAGAAAACAAACAAAAACGTCTCGTCTGATTATAAGGAGCAACCATGATACCGAGGATGTGGTAAGGTTGTGGACCCTGATAGGAAGGAAAAACCCGAGGTAGAATAGTTTCCTCATATTATCAACCGTTTTTGAGTGTATAACAGGCTTTTTAATTGTTATCGCGTTATATTGAGGATCCCTGATAAATAGAGTCGTTCATAAAATCCTTTTTAGAACCTGAAATCAGCCTGTTAACAGCCGCGCTATATGAGTGGCTTTTGTACCGTGGAATTGCATCTGCCTCGTTGGCACAGTAGACTAAAGCGCTAGCTCACGTACTACAGGTGTTAGTGGATACGGGTTCGAGACGCACTTTCTTCAAAACATTTGCTGTTCATATTCTGTCATAAATTTGAGAATTTTTTCAAAATTAGTCAAAGTTAGTTTCTTCAGATCTTTACTTTCAAGCCGTCATCTTAGGAAATATATTGTTAGTTACAAGGTGTGTTTACAGGGTGTACGGAACTGTACGTAAGACCCTGGTATATTCCGTATTTTCCTCAGGCGCAGCCGTATGCGGAATATACAAGGGTCGCATTTTCGATAAAATATATATGCTACATAACTATTTCCGTTAGTGATAAAAACTCCGCACACTGTGAAACAGCGAAAACACTGTTAAGAGTTTACCGCTCCATATCAAGGGAAATAACTCTGATCATGCGGCTAAAAAATAACCGATTTTGAATTTATCATTACCTTAAGACTAATAGAGAGACACATGTATTTATTGCATTAATTTATTGACGCAAACAAAATAAAAAATGTATATAGGTTGAAATCACCGTACTTAAGTTTGTTAAGGTAAGTTTTGATTCTGAAATTCCGAGTCGAGAGCAACCGCTTATCTTCCGCATTCCATCTAAGGTCAAGGTCCCCCGTAAGACCCGTGTAGTTAGTCACATGACCTGTCGTCTCGGGTTCTGAAACTTATTTACAACAGACAAAAATATAAGTTGAGTTTATCACATGTAATAGGCCATATAACTATTATTGATGTATATAGTTCATGTACAATAATGTAGCTCGAGTTTCATTGGAAACTATCAATTATGATATCTTTGGCGATTTGGGATGAATATGCAAAGCTAGTGAAATTATTCGAACTGAAGTCAGAACATATGGTATGTCGGTATGTTTTAAAGCCAAATAAAATATCATGAAGCACAATGGATGCATCTTATAACAAACTGAATGCCATAACGTATTTATCTACCGCATGGCTCAAAATATCATTTAAAAAAACAAAGAAAAAATGTTGACAGAAAACAGCTGGTCGAACGACAAACTATGACCTTTAACGTGTCACGTGACATGGAATGATTGACGTGGATGCATGCTCTATTCATGTTGCGGGATATAAAACATTTATCACCCTCGGGAAGATTTATCAACCAGGGCCGTGTTCAAGAGACGTTTCAAAGTAATCGCTCAATTAGCGATTACTTTTAAACCTCTCTTGAACGCTATTGCTCAATGTAGCGGTACGTAGCAAAGCGAGCGAACTTTGAGATTTTGCACCGTGTCGTTCAGGAGAGAATGAGCGCTACTTGAGCGCTACTTAAGCGCTACATTGAGCAATCAATGAGCGATTATAAGCACTCGCTGTTATGGAACGGAACCTAGGTATGACGGTGTTTATTGATATTTGTTAATGGTCACGTGGACCAATCAGGGATCGACATTCTTACATGAGGTAGGATAAACTATGTTTAAGTCTTATTCATAATTCATGGATTAAACTATCTTTCATTTTTGTTGACAACGTTTTATTTGAACACTAGTTTACTGTTAGGTTCCTAGTTAGGGTTTGCAAAAGTACCATGTTTGTCTCAATAACCTTTCCAGTCCTACATTTCCGAAACCATATGCTGTATTCATATTATGATCCATATAACAAGACTTTATTGCTTTGCAGGTGTCAAGATGAAAAAACTTGCTCGCAATGTTGTTGTCTTCTGCCTCGTATCCATATTCCTGGTGTACACTGTACTGATTGCTGCAAGGGACTCGAACATTTTAAATGTTGAAATTTCATCCTCCCATAATCGAACGATTGTGGAGTCACTTGTCAGCCTAACCAATCCACAACCCGCAACCTTCTGGCAGAACAGGACTTTGACCGAGTGTGTCGAGAAGAATATATGCCGGAACAAGAACTCTGCTTCTCCCGTGTACTTCTACAATCGGACAGATTTCAACACTCTCCTGGAGATTCCAGTCGTCTACAACGTATCCATCAGTCATCCAGTTCCTGTCGTTCCGAGGTTGGTCCACTTTGTTCTCTTCACTGATGGAAACTTCACCTTCAAGTTCTACTACATGCTAGCTATCATGGCCGCTTCGAGATTTGCAAAACCTGACAAGATCTACTTCTGGCACGACAACCTCCCTACAGGAAAATACTGGAATGAAACGAGGAGGAGAATTCCAAACCTGTACCTAGTTCATCGAAAGAGACCAACCCATATCAGAGGGAATGAGGTCAAGGTCATAGAACATGTGTCCGACATCGTACGTCTAGAGGCTTTATTGGAATATGGCGGCATGTATTTCGATATGGACTCCATTGTGGTCAACCCAATAGACCCGTTACTTCATTTTGACGTCACAATGGGCCGTGCAGTGTCATATTCACTTGCTAATGGAATAATGTTTTCTAAACCATGGTCACAGTTTTTCAAAATTTGGCATCATGAATACAAAACGTTCAACGACACGCAATGGGGCGATCACTCTGTTATCAAACCCTGTCAATTGTCAGAGAAATACCCGAACCTTATTCACGTTGAACCTACAACTCTATGCAGACCGAATTTCCAGGAGGTGTCCTACTTATTCGGAGACAAATATTGGGACTGGCAGAACAAAAACTATGTTGTCCATTTGTATACGAGACTGGGTGATGGCGTAACACGAAACCCCCAAAACATCAAAAAGTGGAATACAACGGCCGGTAGCATCATGCGATACATCTACTATTCAAACCCTGATCTTATCAAGGACTGAATCAATCAAGGACTGAATCATGATATACATCTACTGTTCAAACCCTGATCTTATCAAGGACTGAATCAACCAAGGACTGAACCATAAGATGCATCTGCTGTTCACACTCTGATCTTATCAAGGACTGAATCAATCAAGGACTGAATCATGATATACATCTACTATTCAAACCCTGATCTTATCAAGAACTGAACCATAAGATGCATCTGCTGTTCACACTCTGGTCTTATCAAGGACTGAACAATGAAATACATCTAAAAGTCTGCAAATATGAAATACAGAAAACTTTACGTCTATATTTTTTATAGAGTTTATGTGTATACACACTAAAATAACACCATATATCCAGTAGATGATAATAAAGGTACTCGAGTATTTCGAGATTTTAGTTTCAGCATTAACGAAAAAGCTTAAGGACAAGCCGGTTACACCGAGGAACAAAAGAAACTATATCTAATTTTCAAACACAAAATATTTTCGCCAGATAAACTAGATTTTGAATGTCTGTGATGAGGATATATCTCGTAAAGAGGTATACAAAATGTGATATTTAATATTTCATATCTGTTCAAACACGCATGGGGTGCTGAAATTGCTATTTTAAAGAGGTTTTTCTTGGCATAGTGTTTGGTATTTTAGGTAAAGTTTAATGAAATAAGTTATGTTAGTATAAGCTGATGCCGACATCATGTACCTTCTTGGGATTTGTTAAATTATTGTTAATTGTTAATTGTTAGTAATGTGTGGTTTGGTGGAGTTACAGTGGTATTCGTCTGTACATAAATCCGGATGTCGCACCTCTGCATCAGTCCGTTTATCACTGTACAGATATTAAGAGACAGCCATGGCTTCACTTTCTTGGTTAGTTTACGTTACATGACAACTAACATATTTAAAATGACGTCACCCTGCGTTACCCTGTGATAGGGGCGATAATCCGGGGTGTAAATTTTCACTGCTGAACTGTTTTCTCTCAACCTTTAAAGGGACACCGCGTCGAGGATAAAACTGAACATTTCAGACAATTGAAGTATTTGGAAGTACAAACTACTGTATGTAAACAGTGAAGTGAAGCGTTACTCGTTAGCAGACACGACAATCAGCATAGATAGATATTTCATATATATCATATTGATCTCAATTTTATCCTTGACGCGGTGTCCCTTTAAACGAAACTATTATGACTTGCCATGTTGTATCAACACATATGTATACGTTTCAATACCATGTATTGTTATGTTAGTTTACCTATGTGAAGTAAATACTTTTTAAACTAAAATTTCACCGATGAGTGGTGATACTGACATCGTTGACATTTGTCAATGTGTTATTGTTGTAACAGATGTTATTTGAGGAAGAAATGTCTCCAGCAAACCTTCAAAGGAGAGAATAAACTTCTGAAAATGCCGATCGATCATTACTCATACGTTACTCAATCTTATCAGTGTCGGTGATCGGATGGAGAAGTGATCCCAAGGTCAAGGCTGCACTGATGGTGAAGGTCGGTCACAAATGGATTTTACTGCATGTCTTTCACTTTCTTCATGGTCATTCTTGTTTGGCATATGCAGCCTTTAAAGGGGCAGTAGCACGTTTTTTCGCTCAAATTAGTCGATGAAATGTATTTGAAAAAATGTCACCAATAGTAAAACACCCTTCTCTCTTCGGAAAATCAAGTTAAAAATGAGTGTACATGGTTCGTTAAAGCCATGGGAATCGTTTTTGTAATTTGAAATAATAAAATGTGTTCACATAAAAATGACCGCCATGCAATATTTACTTTATACGCAACACCGTTATTACCACTACGGATAATTGGTTTGTGTAATAGGATCTTTTACCCTGTAAAGTTAATATATACATAAACTATCATTTTCAATGGAAAATTTTAATAAACAAAATTTGCAAAAAGACGTGCTACTGGCTGAAGGGGCTGAAGCAAATTTTTTGCAAAATGTATTTTTTTAAATTTCCTATTTATGATGATAGTTTGTGTCATTTAATTTACTTTAGAGGGAAAGACATCTTATTACACAAACCAATTATCCATAGTAGTAATAACGATGTTGCATATAAAGCAAAAATTGCATGACGGCCATTTTATAGTGAACACATTTTATTTCGAATGACAAAAACGATTCCCATAACTTTACTGAGCCATGTACACACAACTTGACTTTCCGAAGAGAGAAGGGTTTTTTACTATGACTTTACTATTTTCAAAAACATTTCATCAACTTATTTGAGCGAAAAAACGTGCTACTGCTATGTTGTTAACCTGCAATATAACTATATTGTATATCAGACAATATTGTGTAACTATGCAAATGTTCATATATTCCTATGTATAATGCATATGTATATGGAAAACAAAAACATAAAGAAACTAGTAATGTTTATGTTTAATGAGATTATTGTGTAAAACAAATTAACACTTTGGAACGATTTTGGACGATATGTTGTTCATGGACTTTAGATTGTCGAGGTCACTACTTTAGTAACACAATTGATGATGTTTTCAACATTTCAAGTTAAACAAATTCATAATGATTTTAATGTGGCTTTGGTTTAGTATGTACTGCCAGGCAAAAGAAAGTACTCACTTCTGTTGATTTTATCATATGTATTATTGCAATTGCAAACATCTTAAGTTTTCGATGTCATAATATATAACTGAAAAGTACAGGTGTTTAGTCAGCAGAATGCTTCTACGTGGTTTTTTTAATTTTTTAAAAACATATGAACTTTTAAATTTTAAAGTTCTGCAAAACCTATTTTACATATGAGACATATTATATGTTAGAATTAATAAATGTGCTGATACTGCACACATTTACAGCCGTTTAAACATGGTAGGGGTCATGTTGGTGTTTATTTCTTACCCCTGTCTTCATTACTAGATGAGATATTTTTACTAAACAGTCACCAATTAATTAATTCAAACTACTCCAGATAAGTATTATTGCATCGTGCCATAGTCAAATGCATCTGATTTCTTTTAAAAATTGAGTAAATTGAAACCAACCGAGGTGAGTACTTTCTTTTGCCCGGTAGTTTATTATATTGTGGCAAATATTTTGTTGATCGATACATTTGTGAAAAGATTTAGAGAATGTAATAAACAATTTAGAACTCTAGAATGTGTGAATCAACCGTAAAGAAGGTAAACTATTGCTCTCATTTGAATATTATCGAATGTAATCACAGTACGGAAATGTTGAAGAATGGTATATGTTTATTTCATTATTGAGGAACTTTTTGCGTTAGGCTGTTTAGACGAGTAATATAACTTCCAAACTGTACAATTACATCTTAGAATATGTATCATATATTATCGTATGTCAAGAATAGATTTAATATCTTTTAGCATAAAATATGAATTATTTTGTTAAATATTTCAATGTTCATTCTAGAAGCACACTATTTGAGAAATGTTATAATGATATCAATCTGTGATAGTAAGTATATTATTTATATTAGATTTATGAATACGAAATTGTCATGTTGGTACGACAAGTTTAATCATTGAATATGATAAACTGACGGGCCAAAGAAAGTATAACACTCACTTGTTTTCAATTAATTCAATAGTATAAAGAAATGAGATGCATTTCATTGTGGCATGATACAATAACACCTTACGGCAGTAGTTTGAATGACTTAATGTGTGACTGTTTTATTTAAAATATCAAAATTTAAAGTAGACAGGGGTAAGAAATGAAATTTACATCAACATGGCCCCTACCATGTTTAGAATGTTGTAAATGTGTGCAGGACGAGGCATTTTCACATAGAGTATATGTTATATGTCGATGAACAGTTAATTAATTTTGGGGGAATTTTGAATTTATTTTTTTTTAAACTGCGTAGAGGTATTCTTTGACTAATTTAATGTTTTGGACTAATTTCCCAAACAAGTCATTTTTTAATACGACGTCGAAAACTCGAGAAATTATCTTTGAAAATTGTACATATGTTAAATACAACTGAGTGATATACTTTCTTTTGCCCGTCAGTGTATAATATGGTATTTGATTGTCGTGTTTATTTGTACTTGAACCTATGAATTACTATACACTCAACTAACATTGTTTGCATGTCTACTTGTGAATTGCATGTATAACTGATTTCATCATCAAACGCTTCTTGCTAAAGATTGATCTTTACAGCAACAGTGCACGTCATTTTAGTTTGTGACATACCAATACTTTAACTATTATTCATGTGTATATAGTTATGTTTACTTCAGCTGGGTAAGACAAATATCCAAGATGTAAACTTTATGTTGTTTTCATATAGTTTCTCGGCCATACGTCATTGGGTTGACGTATTTGAAGATCAATATTTCTGTTTATAAGAACATCTATTCGAAGTCATGAACATATGTTCGCATTTTCTCCTCAATAACGTCTAGTGCATTACGGCTGTTGTTTGAAATTTAGTGTTCTTGTTGTTCACTATGCGTCGAACAGACTAGGGTTACAAAACAATTCCTTGGCCCTGCGTAATTGCAATTTTGAAAGTATTTCTATTCATAATTACTTATATTCCACAGTCATTAAGATCTGTTCACATTCTCTCCTCAATACGTATATAACGTTACAGCTGTTGTTATACCCCCGCTACGACGTAGTCGGGGGTATATAGCGCTCCGCGTGTCCATCCGTCCGTCCGTCCGAAATGGTTTTTAGGAGCATATCTAACTTGGAAACTTCAAATTTGATATGGAAGTAACCTTTATGGTGCTGTTGTGGCTTTTAGGGGTCTCATTCCAAGGTCCAAATAATTTTTGAAATTTTGACCAAAAACGGTTTAACTTTGTGACTTGGAGACTTATTGTTGTGCATTTTATTGGTTTAAACTCCACGATTCAAATAATTGAATAAATATTTTAATTAAAACTGTCATCGTTATTCATTTACATGATGGACAAGATTATGTTTCCGAATTTATTAATACTGTATACGAAGGCTATCAAAATATATGCGGGGGTATGTGCTCACTTTGTCTTGTTCTTATATAGTTTGTAAAACTCACATAGATCAATCAGGTTGTTCAACACACAAAAAAACGCTTAAAGGACACACAAAGGGGCACATAGAGAGATTATGTGGGAAGGTTTGATTTGAGTAACTTTTGTGGGGAGAGAACACTGTGTCCAAATCACAAGAACTCGATATCGTAATTAAAGCGTAGATAAATGTTGGTAAAAAAAAAAACCACACCCTGTACTCTATTTGATATAAGTAGGTTTTTTACTTACGATATCGAGTTCCTGTGGTGCAAGCTGATCTGTGAAAATGCAAACTCTTCACAGTATCATTACATTCCTGAATTGTCTCTATCAACACTTCATCCAGAACCGAAACCTTGAACTAGCGAGAGTTGACAGTCTAGCCACAAACACATTGACATATTTTTTACAGACTGAAAACAAATAGTTTTAGGTAAGCATACACTTTTCGATTTCAAGAGTTTTATCAGCCCCCCTCAGCATGATTTTCCTATCATCGATATTGTATCGATAATGTATCAACGCTGGGACTTAAACCTCGTACTCGATTATCCGCCCTTGATTGGTCTAAGCCAATCAAAATAGCCGATCAAAATGCTTCGTTGACTGGTTCCGTGAGTCGCTCATGTTTTGTCGAACTCACTTTGGTATTAAAGAATACATTTATAAACTCTAAATTATACCTTGTATTTTCAGTCAACTGGGTGAATAGTTTACGGTTAAACTGCGTTATTGGTTATTGTCTTCATGACTAGACGAAAGGACGGATAATCAAATAAGACTACGAGTTTTCCCGAGGATGTTGACATGCAGATATTTTTATTCCGTATATAACAAAATGGGTTGTTGATGTTGTTTCAACTTCAACATATCTGACAATCTCAACATATATTTTGGAGACCGATTATAAAATAATAGAATAAAAATGCAACGCTATTGAAACGCTCGTAAAATATCAGGTTTATGTGTCACCGATGTGAATTGAGACGATCTTTGAAATTAGTTAGTACTGGATGAAAATTTTTCCTTTAAAGGTGCTATAGCACGATTTTCTTACTGAAGTAAAGGGCTCTCACAAAAATATAAGTGTTATCAATGGCTAAACGTTATCCCTAAATCAATAAATAGAGTTCTAAAACGAATGTACATGGTTACGTAGAGCCAAGCGAGTCCATTTCCCATCAATCGGCCATTTTAATGTGTTCAGGGAAAAGCCCGCAACGCCATGTGGCTATGCATTGCGGTGAAACCTGCGAGCATCGGCTGGAACTAGCGATCCATCGGTGATACTACGCTGAAATTCAGTGTAGCATTAAACCTTATACACTTTAACCTTAAAGAATAGAAAAAGTTACTGTGCCCCTGGCGGGATTCGAACCCCATGCATATGTCAATACACGTTATATTTCAAATTATGGAAGGACAAAATGAACCAAATGTTGGTAGTAGGGTACTGTAAAGCCTTTCTTCGGTCTTAAAAAATTTCGGTTTACAAATTTGGGTGTCCTTTATAAAATTATCGTTTGTTTAAACGGCAAAAGAGAAATGTTTTATCACTTGAATGTTCATTGCTAAGCCTGCAATATTAGTATACATAATAATTCAAAGCCTCATTATAGAACAGTTTATAATGTGTCACCATGTGCTTCGTGGCGGGGTAACTTAATGTCTTTCATTACGGTGATAGTGTGAAACAAATAGAGATTGAAAGATACAACATTATACCAATGACTGACAGCTTTGTCTTAATCATGTTAATATCCGTTTTGAATTTCATGTCCCATTTTTATTTTAAATTACCTAATGATGCAAGAAATTGTATTATGGCACACCCTTAAAATCAAAGATGATTATATTTTAAAAGTTTGTAACCTTCTAAAATGTATACATAAAATCATAAAATAGAGCCACAATTGTCAATACATAAACATTTTAACCTTTTATGTGCGCTTGCTTCAACTTTTTAAAGTATTTTGTCGCGGAAATGTACAGTTCTGCAGGAAAGGGCATGTTATGTTTGATTTTTTTTACATAATGCATCAGTTCGTAATTTTCAGTTTTGTAAGTGATCAAAAACGAAAATAACTGTTTTATGCCACAGGTAAATCACATCTCATTGTCTATTCCTCTAGTTATTTATTTCGTTTCGAAGTGTAAACAATAAAACAAAGTGTTGCACCTCCAATTCTTTTCGAATTCAAACGTAATTAATTAATTACTTAATTTGTGATGGTACTGAATTTGTACCAGAAATGAGTATTTTGTGTCAAAACTGCATGAATAATCTTGAGGTTTTAGATGTCCACAGAAACAATGTGTTACAAAGTTAACTTTAAAGGTGCATCCATTGTGTTTCATAAAATTGTATTTGGCTTTAATACGTTCCAACACACCATATGTGCTGTTTACAATACAAACAAATTCACTCAGCTTGCATGTTCATCCCCAATCGCCAAACATATCATAATTACTAGTTTCTAATTAAAATCGAATTACGTCATTATGCATGAGCAGAAACCGAAAGTGCACGTCCTATTTACATGCATAGTAGTTATATGACCCATTGAACATTATCAACCAAAATCTGTTAGTTTGTCTGGTTTAAATAAGATTCCAAAATAACGTTTGACTCATTGGCGCGCGCCACACGTGGTGCATTGTCCGGTTTTCGATCAGAAATCGATACTTTTACCTTCATATCGTCATTATACTAAGTCGATTATCATCAAAATGGTAGTTTTCGGTAACAGTTGGTACTTCTCGATAAAATAAGACCATTTATAACGTTTGGCATATTTGACCCCCAACAACACAATGGATGTACCTTTAACACATTAAAACATATTTTATCATATACAATGAAAAACAACCCGGTTGTTAAAGTCTCATAATGTTTTTAAACAATTAGTGACAAGAAGGCTATACCCATACGATTTTGAAATACATTTTGGACTCTTTTGGGTTCAGTGCGTTAATTAAAGGCTTCCCTTTGTAAGTAGCGTTAATACTGATCGAATATGGTCATTTGGCAACGTTTAATTAATTTTCCAAAGTTTGTGACCTTGAAGGTTCATAGAGCTTTAACCAGTGACTTTTCAAAATGTTATTTGAATATCTTCACTGCATTTGAAAAAAATGACATTACTCACATTACACCAACCGATATGGACTTTCGATTTCGAGTATAATTGAACTTCTCCTTGGACCTCAAAACACAAGGATTTTATCAATGCAAATATCCAAAAGGAATGAAACGTTATTTGATTGAAATGTCTTTGCAAACTACTCAACTAAAAACTTTGCAAAATTACCTTTTCTTACACATCTTATAAGAAAAGATTTACTGGTGAAAAATCTTGAGGAAACAAATTGTGCTTTCTTGAAATGTACACCGAAGTTTCATTTTTTTTAAATAGAGCCTTTGGATCTGTAGCTCATCAGGCTATCAGGCTTCAAGCAATCAACTACAGTTGCAAAAATTTATAGGTATTTAATTGTTGCCCCTCTTACCCATAAATGGGGCGACAGAGTCACCAAATCTACAAACTCCCATTAGCAAAGGATTTTGCTAACAATAATTCAGCTATCTACGGCTTTTTGAAACATGGTTGATGAAAACAGGTTTTTAGTTCATGACCCCTGTGATCCATATCTACAATTTAGAATTCCCATTGGCCAAAGAGTGTACATACAATTTCAGCTCTCTAGAGTCACTGGTTCTGGAGGAGTCGAGAAAGCTTAAAGTTTACGGATGGACTGATGGACGGACGGACGCCTTGACATGTCATAAGCCCATCGGGCCTTTCAAGTCTAATGAGCTAAAAATGGGACAGACGTCATTCCATATATATCCCTTTCATTTCGTGACAGGGCACTATTCGAACATTTAGATAATTAAATAAGAACAAAAAAATTGTTTTGTTTCTTTAATAACTTTAAAGATTATAATAAAAATAAACAATATAAAGTTTGACAATGTACCAATATTACATTACAAACATGGTAAAAAAAATAAATATAAAATGAGACCAATGCTTGAACTTGACTAGATATTTTGAAGCGTACGTAAAATGAGTGTAAATTAAACCATAATTGTGTTTAAAGTCCTTGGTATCTCTAAAATCAAACACAGCCGAGCTTGAACAAAATGCAATAAATATGTCACAGGAGTCCACATTTCCGGTATCCAAAGAGATGCTTCCTTGGGAGTAAAAGGGCAGGTAGAGACAATCCATTTAAGTATCACAATATAGCTCCAAAACACAGCAACAACATTCATATACGATTCCCTGGGTCGGTCACACAGTGCTAAACAGCAGTCCTTAGTCCAACGTAACTTAGAAAACAATGACATAAATAAATGCAAGTCGATGGAAAATTTATATATTTAGAAAACAAGTCTCTGACGTTTTGATTTTGGCGCCACCTCGCGGCTTTTAAGGGGACTGAGTTCTATCTCGCCAACTCCTGAACAGTTCTCGTCTGGCACAGAGCGCTTCCGCTTCTCCGTGCTGAAGAGCAGGCGACACTCGCCCGTCTTCCGAACTTTCCAAAACATTTTTAAGTTTGACCTTTGAACTTCCGGGGTCACAGGAACCTTGCACAACCGTATCTTGGTGTCGCTTGTCTTGTGGCTGAGATACATGCACGTTGTCTGTCCCTTGGGTCTTTTGACTTCTCCTCGCTGGTCTTCTTCTCCGTCCAGTTTGAACTTTAACTTCAGTTGGCATGGCGACATGACGGTTTCTGTTACCATGGGAGCACGCTGTGGAGAACCTGACGACGTTTGGACACTTTCCGACCGATCAGTCGGCGATGTTGTTGATTCTGATGAAGTGTCGGTTGGTGACGTGTCCGTCGACAAGTGTTCAGAGCGTGTCGGTGACTGGCATGTGTCAACTGGGGCCTGTACACAAGGGGTCACTACAGTCAACGACACAGCAGCGTCCTGAACAACTGAAGCAACACGTTCGTTCTTAATCGACAAACTGTCGATCAGATTCTTCAGTTCGTTGGTCTGCGACTCGACGTCAGATGGCTCCGAGAACATGTTGACGTCGTTTTGTTTGGTGTCAAAGATGCCAGTCAGCATATCGCATGTGTTCAAGTTGAAAACTGGCGGTTCCGGTCTAACGTCAGTTAACGTTGTTGCTGAAAACCTCTCTTCCGGTTTGGCCGGAAGTTCTGCTGGCTTGTCGGTTGCTGCAAGTGATAACGAACTGGCATCTGGAGTTGGCAGGACGGTTAAGGCATTTGTACCAATGCTCATCCCAGAGGGTCTTGTTTTGTCAACGTCGGTCACCAGCTGCGACGTTGTCGGACCGTCAATTAGCGGTGTTGACGTCATTTGCGTCGAAACCTCATTGACGACAGGTGACTCCACACGGGAAGACACAGAACTTCTTACTTTACTGGCCGAGTTGGCATCACTGTCTGTGACGTCATTATCTGTCATGAAGTTGTCGAAGTCATAAACGTTAGACGGCGGGACACTGGGTGACGTTATGGGCGACGTGTCTGACTTATAACACGGGGTTCGCTCCACTGTCCTCGTAGGAATGTATTTGAATAAAAATTTGTTCAAATTTGGCAATTTTCTCACAATCTTATCCAGCTTTGCGAAATTTTCTTTATTTCTCACAAACTTTTGATGTCCGGAACTTTTAGCATGTTTCTTAAGAGTATCCTTATACCAAGCCTGACACATTTCACAGAATCCTCCCTTGGTCTGACTAAACCTACTCACTTTCTTCTCCCTCCGGGCCGTCCCCTCCGTAATGGGTCGGGTGAGGACGACGGGACCGTCGAAGGGGGACCCCCCTCCGTTGTCGGGGTACAACAGGGGGATGTTCTCCAGCCGTTTATGGAGGGGTTTGTACTGACACGAGTCGTCCTCCACCTTTAAGAAACATTTGTCCTCCCATTTAATGGGGACCATGTCACTCGTAGACTCTTTCACAGGTGGTTTACTGCTTGCTCCTAACTCCTTACAACGTTTGAGAAAATTGTGCACATGTTCAATTTTGATACCCATTTCCGTGGCCTTGTCTTGAATGTTCGTTACATTGTTTACTTCCGATGTAAGACTGTCGTTCGTGTTTTTTCTCGCTTTCATCAACAAAGCCTTGCCCCGACTGAGAGGCACGGCCCGTGTTTGTGACGCTGAGGGGGTAGTTTCAGCCGCCGCCCCCCTCAGTCGACTCGTTCTCTTTGTGACGGGTCGTGCATCGGACACGAAAACATGGAGATCATTACAGAGAAACGTTTCAACTGACCCACCTAAACTGGCGATATAGCTCTCCACACGCTGGCGAACAACCTTGGATTTCACATCCACATAGAATGTCTTGTTTTTGAAGGGTAGAGAACGAAATTCCAGTTTCCGTCTTGCACAAGCATCCGTACTCGCCTCCATGTTTTCACACATTGTCAACTCGCTGTTTGAATAACCCTCTCTTTAGTCACGTGACCACACAAGAAATATTCTCGTACGGTCGTTTCAGTCACATCAAATCATTGATATCTTCACTCTGTCCTGAATCCAATATCTGTGAAATAGCACTAGGTAAAATATCCCAAATATCCAGTATATATCCTTGCATGGGTTGAAAGTTCACGTCAACTGCGCTCTCTCGTTATACCGCTTTAGGGTTAACATGGACGAGTCCACTTGGAGGGGGGTTGGTAGCTGTCCGAGGTCTTCTCACTGATATCGACCTACTGATAAATACGTTCTTCCGTTAAACACAACACATGCTATTTGTAATATCCAGCTTTAGAATCTCTGTTTTATACAAGAAACTTAACATTAAAATACAAACTCCGCGTACAACCTTTGACCCCCATGTAGTGGAATGACTCCTGCTTACGTCAGTCAGCTTTTTAGTTGGTCTTCACGCTTCAGTGGTTCGAGTTGACACCTGAAACTGCTGAGTCGTCTCGTCTGAGTGAATGCATTGTGAGGGAAGTTAGTTCACTCTGGCATCGGTTAGATAATAGAATCTCCGGTTGTTTGGTAATTAGTTTACAACTTGACGAAATCGTAAATGCCACATAGCTGGGCCTCCGCATTAGCATATTCTATCTGCAAGGCGGGATTAAATTAAATATCGCTTGTTTAAGAACTTAAAGTAACGATTCAGGGTTCTTTAAAAGTAAACGATTTAGAAATACTCAGTTATAAGAGTATAAATCGAAAATAACACCACTTGTATTATTGTTGTCAAAAAGCAACAGAGGGGTATGGTAATATAAAAAAGCTTACTTGAATGTATAATAAAAGCGGTTTTGACAGAAATTTTATAAACACATAAAACAACGATGGGAGTATTATTTATGAAACACAAAAATAATTTTCCTAAAAATACTCATTTTAAATTAAGGTCCATATCATACTATGTAAACAGTGATTTTGCGTAACTCATTTGTGTAACCACTAGCAACTCGTTTATAAATTGAAATACAAAATAAAGTACACACCTGAGGTATAAATATCTGAAGTTTTCGACGTCTTATTACTCTAAAATTTTATAAACGCCTGCACTTTTCGGTTTAGGGACGTCGAAAACTTCAGATATTATTGAATAAATCGAAACCAACTGATGTGTGTACTTTCCTTGGTACTCCGGGGTAGTTTAATTCATTTCTATGTTTTCACGTCAGCTGAATGCCTTTCTACTGAATACAGATGAAATAAAATAATAATATCGACAATCTTGTGAGAAAAAGTAAATTGATTTATTCTTACTTAAATGAAAACAAAACTCACAAATGTACATCAAATGTAAACTCACGTGCAAAAGAAACGTCACGGAGTATACAAAATATAAGATATGTCAATCCATGAATGATAAATACGACTGAAACGGAATTGCCTCAATTTTTCAAAAGCTAACTAAACTGAATTTGAATTTTCAAAACATCATCTGAGATATATATTTACGAATTTATTATTTTTAATACATCGTCGTTTTTAAAATATTTTTAATTAGACGAGATAAGATAGTCAAAAGTTGTTTTGCCTTGTTTTATGACGTCCCATATTAATACGTCAAAAAAATTAATTCCAAAAATGTTTGTATGTCCACATAATTTATTTTATTCAAATGTCAACATTTTACAAATTTGTAATCTATGTTTGTTACATTTGTAAAATGCAAAAATGGTCAAAAAAACACTGTCAAAAACACTTCAATTGTAATCTATAATAGACATAAACACAAAAGTGCCATACCCTGGTGTATGAAATTGAGAGTATTTCCTTATAAGACATGTGTCTACCAACTTTGGAATTGACTTTCTCCGGCAGTAGAATTCCGATTTTAATCTATTGAAAATGAAATGACGTTTGCTCCTCATTTTAGGCCTATGCCATGTCCTGTCTGGAAAATGTCTGGGATTTTTGGTATGACATTGCTCCATACCAACATGCATCCTGTATATAACCTGCTGTTTTTCATCTTTCTCATGTACTTGATAACGGTAAAATAATCTCTACCGAATTGTCGACAATATTAAATAAAAAAGTTTATCATCCATAATTATCGTTGTCTACTCTGTGATACAAACTTCTAGAATGTCTCTGAAACTAATGCGTCGTTAGCTATCAATATGTCTGTCTGTCCAACGCCTTGTGGATAGTATACAGTGTATGTCGAAACGACACAGCGACTAATCTCCATGTCTGTAAAGACGGAAGTTAGTGCGATGTCAAGTCAAGTTTCTGAAGTGGCTGGTATCGCTGTGTATTGTCTCCCTCACAGGGTCGTTGTCGAATAGCGTTCAAGGGACTAGAAAGCATATGCAATCGAAGTTCAAGTCCAAATTATTTTTTTTAATTATTAGGGGCTTGATCAGTTTTGTAAATATAGATTAGCAATTTTATACATGACACTTTCGACGATAAGTTAAACAGCTGTGACGTTACAAGTCAGTAACGTCATAACTGACACAATATATGAACTTGCCTTGACACAATGGTTGATATACGAGTACTTGATAGGCATAAGGTAAACAATGGGGTTTAAACGTATTTATTTCATTAAGAAAACGTGAATTGGATTAGTCATCAAGTTCAAGAGAAATTGTGTTAAGACCGATCCAGTATACATACATACATAATCAAAGAATCATGACATCATGTTTAAATGAATAAATAAGTTTTGAACGACGAGTGTGCACATGTTCACTGTTTAGATATATGAAACACATGACATGCTTTGTTTTTTACCTCATGTTGAACAAATGCTCTCATATACCAGTAATACGAACAACACACTCCTTTAAACAAATCGTATTACATACTTGCTCGGATACTAATCTCTGTATTACTATAGATACTTAGAATTATTCTAAGAATCAAAATGTTATTATCACAGAACTAAACATGGTATAATATTCACACATCTTTCGTAAATGACACACTTTCTCGAATAAAAGTCTCCATTTTATTATATAATTTTCAGGGTTAATAAAAAATCCCAATATTAAGGAAACCAAATTTTCTGGAAAACAACTTCTTAATTGTGTACATACATACACAAATTTTCGAATATCTTATGTATTTCACTTCTAAATGCCCCTTAAAGATTCAATCCAACTCTTATTAACACTTTTATAATCGCAGTACTTTAAAGTAGGCTCTGGTTTCCTGACACGGAAACCTAAAGGAAATGCAGGAAGACTTAAATCAACCAGTTTTGCAGGCTGGCAAGAGTTATGCCTTGCCAAGGGAAGTTTATTTACCTCTGGAATTAAAAGTTTTCTTGTGATCCTTTCAAATAATTGATTCAAAATCATACAAAATCATCTGTTTTGTGATTGACAAGTGGTTAGTCCATATTTTTTTAATATATTAACTTTTAGTCTCAGAAATAAGTTGTGTTCGTATAAGCAACACTATTAAAAAAAATCAAATAGTTAATTATTTAAAAAAATGGAGCCCTAAAGATGCCTGGGTTTCTGGGTTGAGTAATCTAGCCTTGCTATACGTTTCTAGACTGGGCTGGCCGTCTTTTGAATAATTTTCTCTTGGGTCTGGATGATAGACTACAGTTAGTGGTCTGAGGTAAATCTATACTTAACTCAAAAGCAGCTACATTCTAACATGAATTTTATATCCAATGCTTTTTAAAATTAAGGGTCGGGCTATATTCGTCAGAATAAAAAGGCATAGAGATATAACAGAGGTTCCTTTAGTCATTTCTTACCACAAAACCCTGTTACAATACACCGATATTCTTGGTTTCTCCCTTATTGCTTTATTTCACCGAAAGAAACAAAATGTATGATGTCATCCAAACCCCTTAATGTTTAAAGAGCCAAGGCAAGTCTACATCAATCCTACAGAGCTTAGTTTGTGTGAAAGAAATAGAAATAGAAAACTATTAGTGAGTGAGCATGTTATAACCCTCACTATAACGCCCTGTCATGTACCAGATGCTGGTTATACATCTCGCGGTTCATGAAAAGGTGTTATAATGAGGGAACACTGTATAACACGTATTTCTCTGATGTTCTTAATGTAAGCAATACACATGTAAGACATATATATACTTATTTTAAAATATGTTTGTCAATTATTGATGTACTCTATTTCTAAAAAATAAGACTTAATATCAGGTGCACCCGAGCTTTACTTGAGCACCCGTTTATCAATCTCAGCTCTTCTCTCTAGATTTATTGCTTACAGCTGGTTTTTGCTTGAAAGTGGGGTGGCGGAAATGGGTTATAAACTGATAAATCACCTTGTATTTAGCCGGATTTAAAGAGGATATATTAAGGATAGTTGATACCCCTTTTAACCAATGAAGTGAATGTTGAATATGAAATTTGAGAAGTTTGTTTTAGGAAATTAAATACCCACATATCATACGTGGCTACCGTGGAGAATCTAGGAAAAAAAGTCACAGGAAAAAAAGTCACAAATTATATTAAATTGCATATAAGTGACTAATTCTTTCATTATTTTAGTAAATAATCCTTTGATATGCATTTAAAATTATTGTTTGTTGTAAATCCACATATATTTAGAACCGTTTAAGCTTGGATAGTAGCCAATCAGTATGTATACTTAGTAGATTCTTAGGCAATAGTGTATAAAACTTGTTATATTTGTCATTATTTCACTATCATCATGGAGGTCATTCAGTCTAACAAAGGCGGTTTTTGTATGGAGTTGGATGGAACATTCGTATTAATAAAGAGTTTTGAAATGTCCAGAGGATGATGTCCAGAGACAAGTGTATTTTAAGTGTCTATCGTCAGAATAGTGCTATCAATAAAGAGTGTTGAAATGTCCAGATGATGATGTAATAAGTAATAAGTCTCTAAAATGTTATTGTTTTAATGTATATTGTTATGAGAAATATTTTTTTTATTGATGGCTAATAAAAAGTTGTGACTTTTTTTCCTGTGACTTTTTTTCCTGTGACTTTTTTTCCTACAGAAATTTGTGACTTTTTTCCGAGACTTTTTTACCTGTGACTTTTTTTCCGGTCACCACCGTGGAAAAGATCGTATAACACTGGGTTCCATTCAATTAAGTATATCTTACTGATATAAGACACTGCATCATTTAAAGAGAGGATTCTATAGGAATATCGTCATTTTTTGCATTACGTCACATACTTAAATTCGGAAAGAATGTGTTTATCTACATATATGTTTACACTTGTCATTGTCAACTATCAATAATTTAATTAATTTATATAGCGCCAACTTTCCATCAAGACGTTACTCACATAGCGCCGAGAATACGATAAACTAACCTTCACACATAAAGTCGCCTGTCGCCATCACCGTTGTGTCAATTAGTGTCAGAGAACCTAACACTAATATTGACGGCTTACAAGATGTCAGCGATTTTAACACGTTTATTTTTATCGATAGCTACACTCAATAAAAAAAACATTTTATGGATTGATGCGATTTGTATTTTCAGTTTAAATCGAGTGTCGTGATTAATTTGTAATGCATGCGTAAGTCATATAGTGATTTGTTTAGCATATATGGATGAATGCACGACTTTCAATGTGGCATTTATAAGTTAACACCTATTAACTTGTCTCTGAAGTGTCTTGGTACATTTCGAAATGTGTTATATGCTATATATTAGACAAAGCATAGACTAAATTCTGGTTTATGGTTTTGGTTATGGAACGACATTGCATTTTACTGGAATGTAGGTGATGGTGTATGGGTTAATTTTGTTCCTTATTTCAAGCATATATTTTTCTGGGAAAGTTAAGATTTAGTGTGTTTAATAATGTGTTGAAGAATACGTGTATTTGACAAGCATATTTGGTAAATAGACTTCAAAATGTTGAGTTTACACATTCATTTCATCAGGAAACTCCAATCTCATCACATTGACTCGACTATTTTGGATCTTTTCTATAAAACCTGTGTTCAGTCTTTACTCATGTTCTCTATCCAATGTTGGTTCGGCTCCCTGTCACTAACAAATAGAACAGTTTAAACAAGATAATTAAACAAGGAGAGAACATTTCTATTTGTATCTTTAGGACATTAGATGAACTTCATGAAGGGCAGGCAATTTAGCTTAAAATATCGTCAGCGACCCTTTACATATATTACAGGACTGTTTTGAACTGTTACCCTCTAACTGCCTACATCCCACTCTGCTTACAAAAAATAGTGTAGGCAGTTTGGGAAATGATTTTTTACCCATAGCATAATGGAACAACCTATTTTCCAGTTACTAACATCAGGACAGAGTCACACTCATACAGAAAAAGTTAACCTGTTTATTTAGTATCACAAATAATCATGTCAGAGTACCTGAATTCTTGCATCTACCAACCAGTTTAATAACAGATTATCTTTCGTTATACAATTATACTTAAACAATGTATTTAAAAGTAAATATCTGGAGCGGTGTTCAGATACGCTATTGCAGCTTGTTTACAAATCCACTTCTTTGTGAAACAATTATGTTTAATTCATATAAAAGTATGCACACCCCTCAACCAGTGGTGTGCATACTTTTATATACATTGTTTAGTGGGGTATCCTCAATTTCCTTTGATATATATATATATATATATATATATATATATATAATAATAATAATAAGGATAAGCCGAAGGTTTGTTGTACTACCTGTAATCAACTATTCATTTATTTATTTCACAAATACAACGTTCATATAATGGATCGTAGTATATGTTCATTCGATACTCATGTATAATTTTTGTCTCAAGTATTCCACTTTTAAACGTCCTTTCAACCTTCTATTCACCTATATACACTACAAACATCTATCTTTGGCCAGCTTCTAGTAGAATCAGCCGGTCTTCTTGATCATAGACAACACAAGCGGAGCCAAACCAACCCTTCCATAGCACCTCTACGTAAGCCTAAGGCACAAAGGGCCCGTCCTCAAAAGCAGAGCGATTTGTAACGACGTCAACAGCTAAGCCAGCCTGTGATCCCGGCCTTGAAGTGATGCGCGTCTCCCGAGGGTACGAAGAGGGGAATGGGATGGGGACACGGTTGGCTGGTCATCAACACATGCCCACCAGGTAACAGTATGCTATTACCTGCTCTAATGATCCTTTGTCACCTTGACCTTACACAAAGCATGGGTATGCTCCGAGGTTTAATTTTGTTTACTTTAAGGTTTTGCTGACTTTGTTATTATCTCGTCTGTTTGCATTTTTTTTAAAAACCAGAAAGTTTTACTGTTTTATTCCAATTTCCAAAAATAAAATCAAGACCTAAGTCAAATTAAGAGTAATTGCTATATAACATGAGTTTGAGTGAAAGCATATTTTAAAATATATATTCAAACATATTTTGCACATAAATTTAACAAAACCCTCCCCTTAAAAAACTGACATTCCAGGTAAATTATATTTTGTATATATCCGGTATACTTTTTTATTTTAATACCATTTTAGAGTTCCTTCACAAACTTATCAATACTGTACGAGTTTTGATAGATAATGTGTGAGAGGGTGTGTGTCAAAGTGTGTGTGAGAGTGTGTCACATTGATAGGATAGATAATGAATCATGCTAAGCCTGAAAATAATGTCAAGGTTACAAAAATCTACTCAGCCCTTTGTCTACTCTAGGAGGAGATATGTGTAAGATATAAGGAGAATCCAGTTAACAGTTTTTGAGGTATCCTGATGACAAGGGTATAATGACAATGTATCAATGTGCTCACAATATTACTCTCACTGTGGCGAGCCTATACTGGAGAAAATAGTTGGGGAGATATAAGCCTATTAATTTTGAAATTTTATATACAGATTAATTTAATCATTGCACCCTGATAAAATATCAATCATACAAGATCAGATATCCTGAAATAATTTTGTCCAGTATAAGCAAAATATGAAAAGAATCCAGTGAATAGTATTTGAGTTACTTGATTTCGTACATACGCTGTCAAATACTATATCACTGCTTCGCACTAAACATGAGCAGGGATAAAAATAATGATGGATCCTATACACTTTTGACACTGGAATAACAAACAACAGTTGATCATATGAATAGATTTATTTGTACATCATTCTTAACAGTACCATATCACTTAACAATTTCTCAATGCACCAATCGTCCAACAAACTTTAACTTAAACAGAACACGGTCCACATATAAACTGCAAAATACTGAATACACAAAACAGGGACACTTCACACACAGACAATCAAACACAACCTGTGCACTGCTAGGAAGTAAGATCGTTCCATCTTTAAAATGTACAAAAAATATCCATTTCAATTTTTAATATCAGTATAGTGTTTTCAATATGTTAACAGCACAGCTTGAATATTCAGATGTGTTGCAAAATTAGTATCAGATAACTTCTAATTTGGATCCAGACGTGGAGTTCAGGGGGTTACCTAAGAACCACCCCCTTTCAATGAGTTTAATCCACCCCATCCCCATTTGAAAAATCGCAATCATTAGGGAATTACCGAGATTGATCATTGGCTAAAGATATGCCACCTCACAACTTTCAGAGACTCACAGGTGAATTCTTATTTTTTTTAATTATTCCATGTGAATCTACCCCGACAAATCACCTCAAATCACCTCGTAAATCAATCACAATATACCGGTTCTATGACACCACAAGACACAGAACAGATCAATGTACGGTCTTCCATAAAAACCTCAATTTAGATCACTGCAATTAAGATAAAACTAGGGATACCAACCCAAATAATCTTTACCAACAAACCCATGAATGATCACATTACTATCTTGCTGAAAAGTCCTTGTCCATGGATGAGTCAGGTCAATGAAGGACATCCCTAATTCAAGGGGGAACTACTATCTTACTATATCGCATCACTATGGAGAAACACGACATCAGGCCAGTCAAGATCCAAAAGAACAGCTAAGCCTTTGAGAATGGTAAAATTACGGGTGGAAATGAGAATGGCTTTGCTACAGTCAATTGACATGACATATATGAGACATGTAAATAATTAAACATCTTGCTTTTTAAATTTATATTTTATAATATAAGTGAATTCATAAATAGATGGATTTACAGTAGATATTTGTTATCGGGTGTTCGCAAATAAATATATATTCTAAGGTATATGATTTTAAATGATAAGTACTTTTATTATCATAAACTATTTCACAAATGAGTGGTCAGGGTATGCAAAGAAATTTTCAAAGATCAAATAACCTTAAAGGGACACTGCGTCGAGGATAAAAATGAGATCACTTTTATGCTGATTAACGTGTCAGCTAATGAGTCACGCTTCGCTTCACTGTCTACATGCAGTAGTTTTTATTAATAATTAATTCAATTGTCTGAAACATTATGTAAGGTGTTGAGAGGTGACGAAGGTAAATATTCGTATGATTTAAGGGTACAGTCTAGGCAGGAACAAAAGTTACAAGAATTTTGATCTCATATTTATCCTCGACGCGGTGTCCCTTTAATTATCCTTCAACCATACCCCCATGTTGCCATTTTCAGACTCAACTCAAAATAAAAATGAAGCACTTTTGACATCGTTATTCACAACTTGAAAATTGCATAAAACATAGTGTTTATTCTTTAATATCATGATATGAGTTTCACATATTTTTGTAACACAAACGCAGATGAGATCATGCATCAGAATCAGTCACAGACAGTTGAACAACACATTTGGAAATCTTAATTTGCCCAAAGTCTTCATGTAACCTTGAGAAGCACAACACAAAGTGACAAGAAAACCCAGGATGAAATTGAGCTTTGCCCAAAGTACACTTAAGAGCCGAACCGAACTGACAAACACAAACAATATACCAAACATTTTTGCTTTGGTAAGTCCTGAAAAGCGACCCCTCTTTTGTATTTTATCGCAAATGTAAGAAACAAGAGTTAAACCACAGGAAATTGAGGATACCCAATATGTTCTGGTGACCAATGTACATAAAGGTATTCACCAATAGTCTAAAGGAGGGGCAGCAGCCGTGTTGGATTCGTTAACAAAACTCTGACTCAACTCCATTCATGGCTTGTATCGCAAAAGATACACAACAACTTCTGAAATAACTTTCCGTCGATCCTTCATCAGGTTTTAAACAGATTGGACATGAGCAAAGTTTTAGGTAACATACTCACTTTTTGACAAAAATATGCCAATAAGTCAATTTTACCAGAAAACAGCACTGATATAAAGATGTCGATGTGTATGTTGGTAACAAATCCAACATGGCGGCCGTCACTCCTTCAGACTATTGGTATAGGAGTGTGGATACTTTACATACATTGTTCACAGTGACATATTTGGTATCCTCAATTTCCTGTGAATTAAACATGTCAATAGGAATGATGATTTTCAATGTGCTTAATGGTCAAACTTACAGCAGAGGAATCTGTTTGTATATATGTTAAGTCAATGCACCATCTGGTACATTCTGTCCTTGAAATTGAAACAATGTCGTCCCCAATAATTGACACCAGAGAGTCATTCCCAAAACAACCCCATGTAACCTCAGTGCCTTCTTTAAACAGTGCACTGCATAAGTTACCTGAGGATACACTTTAAAAACTCTGCCCTGGAGTCACAGGTTTAGGTTTGTATGACAAGCAAGAGTGGTGTCAATGTTCTACACTAATGTAAGATCACTCAACAATGTAAGGAGACATGCCAGAATGCTCTGATTGGATCTATACAGGAAGCCAGGTCTTCTTGCTTTCCTTGCACCTTGAGTCTGCAACAGAAGTCCATAAGGTTTCTCTAAATAGGAGAGTGGACTGCATGAGATCCATTCGCAGTACAAGACACAGCATAGCGATAAATGCTCAGGATGGATGGTATGCTCTGCTTCACTGGCTTTGGGGATTAGAGTCTTCCAGGGGCAGATAACTCTAAATCATGCAGAGGCCGTGAGGAGCTTCTTCAGATCGGCAGCTTTTTCTCGCAGTTCCCACACTCCGTCTTCGCACATGGGAGACAACTCTTCAGATAACTTACTTCCTGTCTGTGTCTTCGATAATAAGGAGAGCTGACCCACATCTGGTAAAGGATTGAAAAAACATGATGATAATTATTGTCACTATTATGATTATTTGATGAAAAAACTTTAGTTGAAATATACCGAAATGAATAAAGTATTATTCATTACTGAATTCCTGCTTAGAAACCATTTTTCATTATAAGGATGACTAATATATCAAAAATTTTCAATTTCTTGTTTTCAATGAAATGATATAAAAGTATGATAAACATGATGTTTTATAGTCAATCATGGCTGAATAATGAGTATTAATACTGAATTCATCATCATTTTCCACAACATTAAGACTTAAACTTAAAAATAGTAGTAATAAAAGGCCTGCTCCTTTCAATTACTGAAATTTGTTCTTAACATCTGGTGCATGTGCGAAGTGAGTGTGGAGTGGCTCTGAACACTGTTCTTGATGTGTCAAACATGTTCCCGTGAGGTAGGTGGTGCAAGCCGCACAGCAATGGAACATATTCCGCACACCAAGAACAGTGGTCGGGCCACTCCTTTGTTAAATCGAAAGAAGCAGGCTTAAATACAGAGAAGTCTTCTCACCATTAAGTTTTCCAATGATGACTTCTATCACAGCAAGAGACTCTGTCCGGATCACAGCGTACTTCATATTTCCTGTAAATAACAATGTGTCCTTATATTTATGTGTTTGGGTTTAACACTGCTTAAAAGAGAATTATTGAAGGAGAAAGCCCTTCCACGATATTGCAGGTATGAATGACAGTGAAACCTGCAAGCATTAGATGTAACTAATGTTTTGATTTACTACCGGTAAGTATTGTTTTGAATAAATGGTTGTTAAAATATTGCAATATCCCTCAGTGTGACTAACTATTATCAAGTTATGCTAATTTCAACTTGGTTTGGCGGATCCTGCAAATACAACTTGGTACCGAATTTGAACAAATACTTGATTCAAGAAGGGAGGTAACTCTTCACAAAGCAGATGACTGGCATACCACAAGAAAATAATTTTCATCTTGTTTTTCTTGCAACTCGATTCAAAGGTTCCAGGATTATATATATCAGAGAAAATGTTTATGAGGTAATTTGAAAAAATTTAATTTACGGATTTTATTTATGATTCCCATACACTTAGATTTACAGAGCCTAATTATAAAGATAAAGCCTGTATTGCTATGGCGTTCAAGAGGATGTCAAAACACGGAGTGGACCAGCTCACCTAAGAGGGGTATCACAGTTGTCAGGAGTTGGTCGATGATTGGAAGCACGGTTTCACACTGGCTTTCTAGCTGATCTTTCTTCATACACGATAACCTAGAAAGTAATATTAGATGTTGAGATGACTTTTCACAGAGGATCACAAAGTGACCCTGAAGCTCATCAGGCATGAGAGAAGATTTTCAAGAAATCTCAATGTAAGAAAAGTAAAAAAAAGTTTGCGTAGGATGTTGTGCTTCTCTTTAGGGTCCCCTTTAGCCAAGGAACTTGGATGGATGATTTCAAGGAAAAGGTTTTTAAGGTGTTGCCGTTGTGATCCTTACCGGTACTTAAGGTCAGAAGGTTACCATGTCTGGAAATTATTATCCCCTCTTCAAAACAACTATTCATCTCGAGGAAGAGGAAAATGAGAAATTTCATGTGCAGATGTATTATTATACTTTTTCATGAGTCAATTCTTGAACATTTGACCACTGCTTCTATGTTCTGTGCAAGGCATAAGAGGTAAATTTGGGGAAGAGTTTATTTGTTACTAGGTATGCTCACCTGTCTACGAACTTGTGCATTGTTTTGAGTATGGTGACCTGACCCTTCCAGGTGTTGATGGGGATCCCCTGACACAGCTGGTCACACACTGCGCTCTGGAACTCACCTGTAGGTTAGGGAAAGTGTGCAGTATTTTATAGAAATCTACACAGATCAGTCACAAAACTGATATTTCACAAAGTCATTCATTACAGTGACCGTAGGTCAGACAGTCCCTCAGAATTCATTGCTTTTGGTTTGACAACAACTAATTCAAAGAACACTTTGATTTGTATTCATTTGTAACTGGATCTTATCTGTAACTAGATTCAGAAAAGTGCAGTACACAAACAGATGTAGCGCGTTGAATCTGAAACAAACTTCCACAGAATCACGGAGACTGTGGTGACCTACCCACCTTCAAATTTCAGCTAAAACCACACTTGCTCAGGGAGGTTTTCAAACTATGACTGTTAACATTTTCCTTCTCTCTTTGTTTGCTTTGAGCATGGTTTGCATTGATAACAGCACATTATAAACATTTTCTGATATTATGATCAAGTAACCAAGCTTCTTGCATAACAATAAATCCACCAAAGAAGACATACCTTGTGTGGCTGGAACAACAGGCCAGACCTCCCCGAGAGTTGTGTACGCACAGTCCTTCAGGGTGAGCTGCTGATTCCTGGGGACATCGTCTTCCTTGTCCTTTTCTTCGCTTTTCACACCCGTCTGTGATAATTTGAATAGATCAGAAAGAAACTTAAAAAAATAAACTAAGTATTCAAAATAACAGATTAACGTTGAGACAATGCAAGACTTTGTAACTTCTTTTATCAAACAGTGAAATTCATTCATGACATCTGCATATTAATTATGGTTCACTGAAAAAAGCATGCTCTTTTTACAGATCATAGACGTGCTAATATTTATAACTGTAGTGGACAAGGTTCATTTCACAAATGAACATGTTTTTCATCTAAAAGGAATCAATTTAATGATACTTTGATGATTATTTTTTTCACAGAAAGATATTCAAATGTTCTAGTGTAGTGTCACTTGATTTCAATCATAATTTAGGTTAATTCTGGCTTCCACATGCATGATGAAAGTAGTCTTATGGTGAACACTATCTGAGTATTTTTTAATATTTAGTTTCCCAATTGTCAGACAGGAGTTACCTCACCTTGACTAGAGGGAGGAGTATATCCCAGACATCACGGAACAGATCCAGCTGGTATGCCTCTATGATGGCTCCAAGACACTTGAGCGCTTCGATCTTGTACAGCTGCCGCTCCTTTCGCGACTCTCGTAAAACTGACTCCAGGATCTGTGGTGAGAGTAACAAGAAAATGAAGTCGAAAAATCATGAAATTTTGCACACATCGAACATTTGAACAATGAGTGTCTGAGATATAAGTGGGACAAACCGTGTGAGAGACGGATGGACGCACACATGCACGGACACGCTAATCACTATATGCCCCAAAACTACTTCATAGAGGGGGTATAATTAGCATTAGGCTAGCAAGATGAGGTCATATGGGGTTATACACCAAGAGTTTACTGTTATGTTATGCTAGCAGGTATTATTACATGGAGAAAGCCTGCAGTACATTTGTGTCTATGCATTGCAGTGAAACCTGTATACAACTGGAACTAGCGAACCATGGGTGGTACTGGACTACAAACTCCTTTATTTATGCAAAACTATTTGTTTAAACACGCTTACAACATGATGCTTATTGAACTCAGACTATTAGTTTGAGTGCTAAACATCAGACTTCTAAGCAGTGGGCATCGGCATGTAATAAACGTCAGTATGGTCAGACAAAATTATGCATTATGGTCCTTTACAACTCTCCCCGCAAGTCATATCTTCAGTTATGTACATGGCGTAAAACCCACTGGGCAAAACATGATTCTGAAGATTTGCGAAGTACAAGTTGATTATTTAAGGAGGGACAATAATTCCTTACCTCTTTAATCTTTGGTTGATTGTCTATGTCTTCTTTGATTGTATCTCTGAAATCAACAAGCAATGTTAAGTTTATAATGAAATCTGTCAAAGTGGACATTTTCAGTAATGATTTCAACATCAAATTTTAGCTCTTTCATAGGAGATTGGGTAAACTGATGCCTTTAAACTGGAACATTATTCAGTCATTAGCACCATAATCTTAGATTGAAGAAAAGAGAAAGTTTTACAATTTATTCCAATAACTTTAATGATAATGCAATTATACTTACTTGCAAGATGTGCAAACTGTTGAAAGCGCTTGTAACAAAGCCTCCTGCAAAATACAAACCGGTTCAACAAATGTAGAAATGAGCACAATTCACAAACCCTCATTTCCCACTTCAGTCAAAGAAACCTCAAAATAGGGAAAGGCACTTTTCTTGTTAGTTCTTGTTGAAACCTGTAATGATGTTCTTGTTGAAAACTGTGATCATTGTTCTTATTGAATACTGTGATCACTGTTCTTGTTAGTTCTTATTGAATACTGTGATCACTGTTCTTGTTAGTTCTTGTTGAAAACTGTGATCATTGTTCTTATTGAATACTGTGATCACTGTTCTTGTTAGTTCTTATTGAATACTGTGATCACTGTTCTTGTTAGTTCTTGTTGAATACTGTGAGCACTGTTCTTGTTGAATTCAGTAATCATTGTTCAGAGCATTGGAAAATGGATCATATTTTTTCAAATTTTGATTTGATTATTTAAAACAAGCAGAACCCACCTTGCCATCCCAAGTCCTGCCTTGGAGCCCAGAGAGGAGAGCTGTCAGGAGTTTACCAAGGTGCGGCGGGCCAAGCGAGGAGCCTAGTTTAGTAGCGACAGTACTCATAGAGGCTGCTGCCTGGGCCTTGGTGCTCCATAGCTGGGAGTCCAGGGATAGTTGTAGCAGCTCCACGATCTCGGAGATGTAGAGACGCAGACCGCCCTCTGTACCTGGAGAACATTTACAACAGTTCATATATAGAGATAGAAGCAGGCCAATATGCCTCTGAATTTCCATTTACAGTCAAAGACATAACATTTGGTACTCATTTCCCCATGAATGCCTAACCATTTGACAGGTCATAATATATTAAAGAGACAAGAAGTGTTTGTTAAACAATGATGACCTTGGATATAAGCAAAAGATTCAGCATAGTTTGGAATTATCATAATCAAATATCAAAGATGAGTATTAATACCCTATGTGAATGATACGGTAAAGTATTACCTCATCTGAAAGGTTTCATCAAAATAGATTTACATATCAAGTATCAAGTATCAAATCTATGGCCAAGGTTTGAGTTTTTAAAAAAAGTTCCTGCACCAAGGTCAAGGTCACAAAGTAAAAAGATTACACCTCATATGAAAGGTGTCATCACAATGGATGCACATGTGAAGTATCAAAGGTCTACCACTGACCAATCAAATGTTATGATCAAGGTTAAAATTGTTCAGTCAGACTAACAGACAGATGGACAGGCGAGAACAATATACCCCAGGCATCTCCTGAATACAATGAGTACATAAGGAGTACAATGAATAGGTGAGAACTGACCTGGCGTGACCTCCTGCCAGACCTCCTCCCACACAGACTGTGAACTGCTCGCCTCGGTACCTCCCTCGTCTTAACAATCGGGACAAATAACCAGTGTCAGGCATATCTTTCAAGTGTCATTTTCTAAGTGTTAAAATTAATTCATTTTCAAAAGTGCATTATATTTTTTAAATTTGTCAACAGTTTTTCGCATGATACCCTCAAATATGAACGACCGAGAACATAAGATTAGAGAACGAACATGCACTTGGAATCTAAATTGAGCAGAAATTTGAAAGCTTCCACACAAATTTCACTATAGTACAAATTTACATCACAGATGAAATCATTTACTTTTGCATAACTGACTGGATCAACAAACTATATAATATTGAAAGTATTTATCTTTTAACATCAGGTAATATCTGAACATACAGACCTGTTTTAACTTTTTCATGCATAGCAAAGAATGCGAGAGGCATGGCAAGAGTAGCGTGACGTTTGAGTGCGTCAGTGCTGTGTTGACTCATAGCCTGTAGAGTCAGTCCACATGCCAGTCGGAATGCCTCGTCTGAAACAGGGTTAAGTGAAGCATTTTTAAAATGATTTGACATTTTCACATGCCAGTCGGAACGACTCGTCTGAAACAGGGTTAAGTGAAGCATTTTTAAAATGATTTGACATTTTCACATGCCAGTCGGAACGACTCGTCTGAAACAGGGTTAAGTGAAGCATTTTAAATGATTTTTTCACATGCCAGTCGGAACGACTCGTCTGAAACAGGGTTAAGTGAAGCATTTGTAAAATGATTTGAGATTTTCACCTCAATAGCAAATAATGACAAGTATATTTACAATCAGTGAGAACAATCATGTTGCTATCGCGTCTTCTTTGTTCACAACACTTATCATATGAAAATAAAGCTGTGACTATGGGGAGTAGTTTATCAGTATAGAGAGCAAAACAATATCATATATGGCTTGGTTTTCAGGTTGGTTACTAAGAAGTGATATCACATAAGTTACAAAGGCAGCAACAACCCAAATGCAAAGATCTATCCCTGAATATTGAAGACGTGTGCAAAAGCATCTACTTGAAGGATCTACATATTCTATGGTTTGATACAGATTAATATTTGCTTCAAGAAAGGTCATCCATCAACGAAACTGAAAATCCTGAAAATGTTCAGAGTTACATGTTTTTTTCGACTTCTTAAACATGGACTTGTGTTTACTCACAGGGAAATTAAAATCTATCTTGATAAAGATGACGTCACATCTGTGCAACTCACCTTCTTTCTCCAGGTACCATGTCTTGAGTCGATTGATCAGCTTCTCTACACTGCTGTCCTTGGCTATCTGTGAGGGGATAATACAACAGTATACTTGAGAATTTAGAAAAAAAGATCTGTGAAATCTATCACTGAAAATATTGAATTACCGTATTTTACCAGGTATAAGGAATCCACCTGTATAAGTCGTCCCCCTTTCTCAACTAACCAAATCTACTGCATAAGTTGACCCCCTTTCTCAACTAACCAAATCTACTGCATAAGTTGACCCCCTTTTACCACGTATTCACTGGCATGTTCCAGTGTATGAAATAAGCCCCTTCAAACAGCTCATAATCTGGAACTTTTGCTTTTGGCTGTTTTCTTTAATTTTGCCATTTAAATCGACAAATTTACAAGCTGGTCAGTTTTCAAGTTTATTTCATGAAACAAAATGTTAGAAACGAGGCACTGAAAGTTCAGAAATAATTGCATAAATGAAACAAGGATTTGCTTTTAAATCCTTTATTTTTCTCATAAGCCAAAGTGGCGTGTATCATTACAAGGAGAAAGCCTGTAACATTGCAAACATGCATAGCAGCGAAACCTGCAAGACACGGCTGGAACAAGCTAAACATGGGATGCAGCATGTATTTAGTGTAAAACCGCATCCAACCTTGCTACATTCTTCATATTACTCTGATGAATCTGCTGAGTGTGAGGCTAATTAAATCCATGTCACTTCAATACACTCATCAATATAGAAATACATATGATGGGAAAAGAATGTAAGAACATACCTTGACGAGGTAGCCGATGGCTGATGCATAGGACTTGCGAACAGATGAGTTGCGGTCACTCAGTCCATGGAGGAAAGCTCCCATCAACTTGCCTGATAATAAGAAAGGATTGATGAAAAACAAGTTCACTACAGATTTAACGAAGGAGACGAATAAGAAACCAGAAGCTCTGAATTTCCAGAGGGCTCATTTCTGTCTGAGTCAGCTGGTTGTATTCACAGCAGGGATGCAGAAATCGGTCTATTTGCCGGACATGTCCGATTGTAAATCCAGTTTGACCGAATGGAAAATTGACCTATCGGACATCAGTTGACCGATTGCAGAAAATAAAAATAAAAACTAAACTTACAAGCATTAAATAAAGGCAAACGGCCCTGCTTGTGTCAGTCATAATTGTTTATGAAATTGAAATATGTTAATCCAGTCAAGAAGTCACATTTATTCTTCACAGCACGAGGCACAACGTCAATCATCATTATCTTCAGTAAATTATAATTGTCGGCAGAAAAACACTTACCGTTTGATATTTAATTGAAATTTCCAGTGTCATTTAGTGACTGAAAGATGTGACCCATTTCACAACATTATTTACGAAAAAGATTTCATTAAAATCGCATTGTAAACAAATTTTGTCAAAGATAAACATTGCATGAACGTGTGGCTTCACCGTACCGGTGATTTATGCATTTGTTACAGATTAAGATTTTGCTACTTTGAATCTCGATAAATTTAATAATATCTCGGTCATAAAACAAAGGTAACATATTGTAACAAATATGATAGATCAATATCGATGTATGGTAAAGCTATTATACAAATTCAAAATAAATAAACCTATCAAAAACGAATAATTAGCAATATTATTTCACGAGACGTTATGTAGTCAAACACCGTTTGTATGACGCTACGAACACGCGATCGCATTTACATGATGACACACGTTATAAAGAGGTATGCTAATTTAAAAACTCCAATTTCTCTTGCGTTTACATTACTTCTTTTTATTTCATAATTATTCATTTACAATTGCGAAATATGGCTTCAAATAAAATATAAAAGTAATCTTATTAGAATAAGTTCAAATTCGTAACTACATCTTGAATAGGAAATAGTCGTATGGAAAATAGTTGGACCACGTGCTCTGCCGAGTTGTGAGTTTACGTAAATTATATCGCTATTGAAAACGAGTTCCTTTGAATTTAAAATGATTATTTAGAAGGTACATATCATTTGGTCCATGATTTGAACTTTTGATGAACTATGTGCAATTAAATTATTAGAATTTTCTCGTCTATCTTGACACAAATTCGCTTGTAGAAAACTCGCTTGTGTAAACTCGCTCAAACAAGCACTGTCGGTAAATCGTAGTTGGTAAACATTGATTTTAAACTATTTTATACATGTTAATGATTAATAAATAGTTATCGTTAATTGCTTTCGTGTTATGTTTAATAGTATGCAATGAATCAATGTATTGAAGAACCAACAAATAGTAATACTTTCTGATACTTTATTCATAGCATTTTTTTTACTTCCGGGTTCGTCTTTTTTGGTCAAAGATGAAATGTCCGACTGGCAAAAATTTGAATCTGCATCCCTGATTCACAGGTATGTAATCTCTGGTACTGAGACTAATTTTACAAATTCTATTCAGGTAAAAGGTTATCTGGGCCTTGAGAAGAATGAAGTTTTCATTACCTGCATGTTGTGTGAGATCGGAGGGGCACTGATGAACAAGGGAGATGACGAAACTTGAACAACCGGCCTGAAACAAACATTTGATGGAGAATTTCAACATTTTATTTTGTCACTATCAGAAGTATATTATTCTCACAGATGTTCTGTAAATACTTGAACATTTACAGAATTTATCATTATCAAAATTATCAAGCTGATTAAGCAACAATCTTTCTGCTGCAAACTAGGGAGAAGTGTGGTTCAAACATGGCACCCTTCCAAGGGAGATAACCTGATGACAGACCACTAATGGTTTATAGGGATTTTTTCTCTTGGTTGATCCTTCCAGACTCAGAGTAAAGCTGATCACAACACAAAGGGAATTTATGTTTACACTTTATTATTATGATTATTTCATGTGGTATTGAATCCCCTGCAATCTGGACGCACCTTGGTTCCAACTCCTATACCACTCTTGATGAGATCCACTAGTCTGGGAACCAGCTCTGGTAGAACACTCTCGTCTACATACTGTACACACTGTAATGGAAACATATTACATGAAGGCCACATCCATCATAAACACAACAAGATGTGGAATACATATGAAAATATGAATTTCCGATGTCTATGGTTTTTGAAGGAAATGTTTATTGAATTTTCAATTTGTCTTGCTTATTAAATTTTGCAGAAATCACAGTTAAGAGAAAAAGTACAAATGCATTCTGATATACATTACACTATTTAGAATCTCACCCTGTTAATGGTTTCCATCATTGGAGACATCTTGGAGGCGGCAATCCTTGCACTGTCAAGCTGAACAGAGAACATACAGATGAGGTGAAATGAGGTGAGGTGAGGTGAGGTGAGGTGAGGTGAGGTGAGGTGAGGTGAGGTGAGGTGAGGTGAGGTGAGGTGAGGTGAGGTGAGGTGAGGTGAGGTTTAATGCTGATTTAAAGAATCATTCACTTATATCGCGGCTGCTAGTATTATGGCAGGGAGAAGGACCGCAACGCCATATGGCTATGCATTGCGGTGAAACCTGTTAGCAACAGATGGAACAGATAATTTTTTTTTATTTTTTATTTCCATTTTTTCAGTACATTTCCATTCATATCAAATAAAGTATACATACATGTGCATAAGAACATACATTCAATGTCATATCATGGAGTCTTTGCAGGATCTTTGAAAATCATATGGAGAGAAGACCAGAACTTATAGAAGCTTGCATATGTACAATTTGAGAAAGCCATAGTTCTTGTTATTTGGTAATATCTCGTTAATTCTAGTTGTAAAGGTTTAAGATTTGGTTGAATTTTTTTAATATTGCATTTGTAAAGAAACAATTTTGTTATGAGAATAATTGCATTTAATGGGTTATTATTTTTACCTCTAAATCCAAACAGTATTTTCTCCTCATTCAAATCAATAATTCCTTCTATGTAATCTGCAAGCCATTCTGATAATTGTCTCCATATGGTCTTAGCATACTGACAAGCATACAAAACATGTGAAATGGTTTCAATTGAGTTGTTGCACAGAGAACATGCTGATGATTCTACATATCCAATCTTGAATAATAAATTATTGGTACTTAATATATTATGTATGATTTTAAATTGGAACCATATAAGTTCGCTACTTTGTGTACATCTTTTTGCCATAAGATTGTAATTTGTCCACTCTGTGTCAGTGTACTCTGTTTTCAAATATTCCTCCCATTTGAAAAATGTTTTCAACTTTGTAAATTTTGAATTTAATAAAGTTGTATAAAAGCCTGAACAACCTTGTTGATTGTTTATTGAAGTTATATTGAAAGGCCTGATTGGTCCGAAATTGAGTTTTACACAGAATTCAATATTACGCAAAAAGGATGACACTGTTTTTCTTACACCTTCGTAAGTCAAGAAATCTGTTTTAATATCATACTTTTGCATAAATTCTGTAAAATCATAAACTTTTCCACTGTCATCGACCATGTCTCTAAAATATGTAATACCCTTTCTGTGCCATTGTTGAAAATAGATAATTTTGTTTCCAATTCTGATATCATTATTAAACCAAAGAGACTTTTCCATAATTACTTCTCCACTTTCAAATTCCTTGTCGTAGGAGTTCAAATAGTTTGACCATACTGATAATACATCTTTCCAAAATTTATTTTCAATTATAGGAATTACTTCCTGTTTAATATAGTGAGAATCTGCTAAATAGAGCACATTTATATCAATGATATTTTCTGAAAACAACTTTGTCCAGACTGCATTACTATAAATTAATCTCTTAATCCAACTCAATTTTTGAGCTGAAATAATGGTCTTGACATCAGGAACACTAATACCTCCATTTTTAGGTGTTTTTTGCATAATATTTCTTTGAATTTTATCTGGCTTACCCTTCCAAATAAAATGATAACATTTCTTCTGAAAGTCTTCCACAGTTTTTTTTGTAGGGTTAGGTAAGCTACTGAACAAATGATTTAGTTTTGGAAGTAATAATGATTTCAGCACTACATTTCTCCCCAAGGGTGTTAGTGTTCTTTTTGACCATTGGGTCATTTCTCTTTCAATGCTGTGAACAGATAATGGGTGGTACTACACTGTATTTAGATTAGCTATATCTTTTACTAAAACAATAAGGAGGCACTAACCTCGCTTGTGGGAGTGGAAGATGTAAGTGGTTAAACATGGATCAAATAAATGATACCTGACGGGACAGAGAGTAAAAGTATTTAGAGTCATATTCAACGTATTTGGTTGTCAAAAAAATGTCAAAACTCATACATCAACTCGACCCTCATGAACACAACCTATGATCAAAAGCCAAACAGGCTAACAGTTGTATTTTTGCATGTCCTTTACACACAGAAGTTGAATATTCAGAAAATGAGAGTTACCTTCTCCTGAGTAGCCTGTGTGGAGACGTGCAGACTGAGATAGTTCATGACCTGTGGCTCCAGTCCGCTGACCGCCTCCAGTAGCGCGGTGACCATGATAGGGATGTGTGGCTTCATCAACACTCCAGCGTTCTTACTGATCTGGAGCAGTGTCGACAATCTGCACAAACAGGACACGTGAAACGTCATTTAAAGGGGCAGTAGCTTTTTTTATTGCTGAAATAAGTTGATGAAATGTATTTGAAAAACAATGTTACCAATAGTAAACACCCTTCTCACTTCGGAAAATCAAGTTGTACAATGAGTGTACATGGTTCTGTAGGCCATGGGAATCATTTTTTTAATTCGAAGTGGTACAATGTGTTCACATTAAAATGGCCGCCATGCAATTTTTGCTTTATACGCAATCGTTATTACCACTACAGATAATTGGTTTGTGTATTAAGATGTTTTATCCTCTAAAGTAAATTTAAATGACATAAACTATCATTATAAATGAGAAATTTGAACAATTAAAATCATAGCAGTTGCAAAATGTTGATTTGATGTGTAACACAATTAACAATCTGTTAAAGCTGAAATGTTATTGCCTTGTGTTAAATGTTAAACTTGGGTTATAAACAGTACAATCATATATCCCCAGAGGCCAACCCCAGAAAGGGTACTTATTTTTCGTCATAACCGATCATTGAAGATGAGATACTGACCAGCGACTCCCAGTCAGTTAGACGGTAACAGATTTGTTTAGTTTCAAAGGCAAAACCTGATTGCGAGCTAAAGGATCCAAATATTCCGCCATGGGGGCTAAAAAGGGTAAAAAAAATATAGCAACTTGGGTTAATGAGTTATGATTTCTGAGAGTCAGCCACTGGGTAATGGCTTATCACTAATGGATGCAGCAGGCAAAGGGTTAAGATATTTGAGACTACTGACCCGATGGCGCGGACCTCTGGGACGGTGCTCTGCAGACTGTTGTTGAGGATACAAGGCAGCATCAGTGTGGTGGCTCGCTTACCCACCTTCCCCTGACCCGGGTCACACGTCTTCACACACACCTGCACAGGGAGAACGACACTATAGAGCCCAATCTAGGATGTCAGATTGTTCGATTCTTGGTGAAAGTTATCAAATCGTTCGCATAAGAAATCAGAAGCCAAACTCTTGGAAATGGAAATCTTGTTGTGAATAGTAATCTTATGAAGGAAATACTTCCTCCTAATTTCTCGTAAAATTCCCCCTAATTTTTCTTGAAGGAAGAACAACCCCCCAACCCTTGATTTTGGGTTCTAGATAATGGAACTCAGTAATCAGATATGAGAATAAACAATACAAAAAAAAGCTGAAAAGCATTAAGTTTGAGTTTCGGGATGAAGGAATGTGGAAAGATCTTCTTTCAAGACCAAGACAAAATGGTTGAAATCAGCTAATTTGCTAACAAATCAATAACTGGAAAACAAGACTTTCTTGATAACATCCTTTATATTGTGTAGATACGCAACGTTTCGGAGTATATGCTCACTCCTTCATGAGGCCTAATGAATGAGTGAGCAGCATACATACTTCGAAACGTCTTGGGCCTTCACAATATAGAAGTTTTTATCCAAAAAATCTTGTTTTTCATGTGTCGTGTATTTCACTTCTAAATGTCCCTTTAATAATTTATGATTAACTTACCCGACTAAGGGCTTTACAGGCAAGCTCTGCAGCATTACGAACAGATTCCTGCAATCATAATCATCATAGGAACTCATCTGACATCTATCATGCAATACAACAATCTGATACAACATTGCAAGACAGATGATCTGATAACTGTCAAAAAGTTCTGAATATTTGTTTGAGTTTAAATTGTATATGAATTGTGTATCCCTAAATTTGGGTCTAGGGACCTACATCCTTGAAATAAAGATGAACCTGGAGTTCAGTGTCTACCATTCAGTGCACTGCTTATCCTTTACATTAGTGATATCATAAGAAGAGTTGACGTGAGTTGGGGTTTAACATCGCTTTCAAGAGTATTTAATTTTTTCTTGAGGGTTGATATTATTCAATAAAAGGCAAATAAAGTAAGTGAGAGCCTGACCTTGATATCGTCCCGAACCCGGAGACAGTCCTCCCACAAAGCAGGCAGCTGGTCCACGATATCATCAATAGGACGACCTCGCAGCAGGTCCGTCACCGCCAAGCAGCTGCAAAGAAATGTTTGATGATTAAATAAAATGTATAAAGAGATTTAACAATATTAACAAAGGAAGACATTTTAAAATTGGGTGAAGCAATTTGCTTTTTTTAACAGAGGTGAAAGACTACAGGAATTTCAAAACCTGACTGAAAATTGTAGACTTTGTTTGATCACAAACTTATCTGATGAATTAAGTGGTACCACAGCATTCTGAAGCAGCCCTCAAGAACAAGGGCAACCTCGTCCCCAGGGCTGATCAACTATCATCCCCGGGTTCACGGACGATATGGTCAGGATTCCTGACCATCAAAATTTACCACTTTCAATAAGTTGTGACATGTAATTAATGTAATGAAAATGCTCTTGTCATTTAATCATTTAAATTAAGTGGTTATTGTAACCCACATTATGCAACTCTTTTTCTGATACTACAAAGATAATTTTAGATGCTTGACATCAAAGGACAATGAAATTTAAAGTTCCACTGTGACCCAGAGGTAAACGCACAGTAGCGGATAATCAGATCCCCATTGTACTGTTACCATTACCTGGACTCCCTGATTCTCCACTGGTTGCTAGTAAGGTTTTTCAGTAGGTCCCGCAGTATCTCCTGTAGGTACTTGTCAACCTGTAGCATATAAACAAAATATTTTCTGAATAATAACCTATTATTGTGTAGATACATGACATTGCAGGGAATATGATCACTCTTTCATCAGGTAGAATGTGGGGGTATAGCTAGCTGAATAAAGCGTTTTGAAAGTTGCCTTCGCCTGGTTGGCAGATTTAACCCGCGTCAGAGTGCTTCTATTATTCTATTTTTTCTATCTATTAGTTGGTTTTAATAGGAATGGTAATTTCTATGTCCTGGTGAGGATATAACAAGTTAGTATATATTTATATAGAATGTTAACAATTTTGAGAAAATTGAGTCAAGGAGATTAAAATACATGAGTAAGCACATGGAATATTTTGCCGAGCAAATTATTCTTAAAGATAATTAATGTCACTTTAAAACAAAAACCTCCAGAACATGTATTTCCAGATGCTTCATTTCACCTCATGATGATTTTATATCATCACTATAGTTTTAGGCAAGTTGTCTGTCGTACTCAAGTGGACTTAACTCACAGTTTTCTTATTGTCTTGTATGAGAGCATTCCAGATGCTGCTCATAGCCTGCTGTATCTTGGGGTTGGGGTCGAACTGGTAGCGGTAGAGTCGTGGTACGATCTGGGGTAGGAATGGGGCTAGCTGCTCACCCGCCTGAGCTGCGATCGTCGAGAAACCAAACGCTGCTCCCTAAAATGTTTACATGAGGCTATTAATTTGAAGTTTACAATGACTCCTTAATTCAACCTGTAAAATATATGTATAAAGATGAAAATAATAATTTGAATTTTACAAAGACTAATAACTGAACCACTGCATTCATTTTTTTATGAACTATGATTTTTGGGAAAACAAATGCTATTCCCTACAATCAGAGAGAAGAAATTTTTCATTCAAATTCAATTCAATTTTACATGTAGGATTCACATCTACAGGTACAAGACAAGTATGTTTTTTTCTCTGCTGTCAGTAAAAAGAAATTTAAGGAGAATTTATTTTAACTCATACTTTAACCTCCATGTAATTGCAGTGTACGAAATAAGCTGGAAGAATAGCAAGTCCGAAAGTCTAATTTAGTCAATTGTAGAATTTAAGAAAAACCTCAAAAGTTACCAGCCCAGAGCAAAAGCTACCAGGTTCCGAGCTGCTGTGCAGACCTTATTTCATGTTACCAAATTTTCCAAATATGTCCAAAACTACATCAAATTACCAACCTTGCGTGAGTTCCACATGGCATTGTGATTAGCAAGATGCATGAACTTGTAGATGAGGTCAGGTTGATTCAGATCATTGGCTATGGAACACAGCTCTTTGTATGTGGACAGGCTCCCTCTGTGTTATATTGGAAGAGAAAGAGAAAGTGATGAATTATCCAGACAAGTACCTGGTAACACACAAATTAATCTCAACTAAAAGGGATAGCACAAGCCGTTTCACACAGCTAACATCAATATTTCGGGAGATATGCTTCAGACAAAATTAGGAATCACTGTTCTTGTCATGTAAAATTTACTTCAGGTTATACAATTGATGACTAACATGGGATATTGAATTTATGAGGCATGTAGATGATGCAAACAAAACATTATAACTTGTCATTGTTAATAATTATCTGGCATTTAAAATGAAACTTTTTCTTATTTGATTTCTTGAATCATAGGTATAAACTAGAATAGCGTTTGCGGGACACCGCAAAAGCAGAGCAGCTCCGAAACTTTGGGTCTCGCCTTTCCCTGTTCCGCCTTCTCCTCAACATAAATAAAAAGGGAATTTCTTTTGACAATTTTTTGTTCATTATTCAAGTTATTCTAACAAGTTGAATCATCACTGGGGTCACTTTTTACAACTTTGTTCTTAAAACCTATTTCTGATTTCAAAATTGGATCAACAGATTAACACGGCCTTAACCAATATCTCATGACCTTGAACTTTGACCTTCAAAGTCACACCATCAATGAATTCTTTTCATTGTGTATAACAATCAGGCAATGACTCAAAAGTGTTCATTGTTAGCATAAGGCATATTCACAATAGCACGCTTATTTTGTGAACTTGCTGTGACCTTGACCTTTGAAAGATTTTAGCAAAAACGTTTTCAAATCTTGGTCTTTCTCCAAAGTTGATATATACCAAGTAAGGGTCTGATAGCACAGAAGTTGTTGAAGTTATCGTGTTTACAAGGATTTTTGTAGTGATTTCAGAACTCATGACCTTGACCTTTGACCTTGAATGTGAACATGTCAAAATCATTCCTGAGATTTATAAGAAAGAAGCTACATATATGAGATGTTGATACCTTCATGGAAAAAAGTTATTTAGTGATTTCAGAACTGGTGACCTTGACCCTATCTCGTGACCTTGACCTTTAAAATTCAAGGTCACACAATCAGTGATCACTTTTCATTGTGTATAACAATCATGTAATGATTCAAAGTGATAATAGTTAAAATAAGACATTTCGCAAAAGCATGTTTAAGTCTTGCCCTCACTGTGACCTTGACCTTTGACGGATGTTAACGAAAACCTTATCAAATCTTGGCCTTTATCCATAGTTGATATACACAAAATAAGAGCCTGATAGCACAAATATTTTTCAAGTTATCATGTTTACAAGGATTTCTTTAGCGATTTCAGAACTTGTGACCTTGACCTTTGACCTTGGATGTGAAGATGTCAAAATCATCCACCAGGTTTATAAGAAAGAAGCTATGTATATGAGGTGTTAATACCTTCTTGGGAAAAGGTTATTTAGTAATTTCAGAACTGGTGACCTTGACCATATTTCGTGACCTTGACCTTTTAAATTCAAGGTCACACAATCAGTGATCACTTTTCATTGTGTATAACAATCATGTAATGATTAAAAGTGTTAATAGTTGAAATAAGACATTTTCGCAAAAGCATGCTTAAGTTGTGCCCTCGCTGTGACCTTGACCTTTGATGGATGTTAGCGAAAACCTTTTCAAATCTTGGCCTTTCTCCATAGTTGATGTACACCAAATAAGAGCCTGATAGTACAAATATTTTTCAAGTTATCGTGTTTACAAGGATTTTTTTAGCGATTTCAGAACTCGTGACCTTGACCTTTGACCTTAAAAATAAACATGTCAAAAAAATTCCCCAGGGGCATAAGTAAGAAGTTATGTGTATGAGTTCTCAAAACCTTTTATGAAAAAAGTTATAGCAAATGCAAAACGCGCGTGCGGCGGCGGCGGCGGCGACGGAAACTGCACAAAAACTGATAGCAGCTCCGACTAAGTCGGAGCTGCTAATAAAGGGAAAGGATATTGCCTTTTCAATCTAAAATAATTATTTCCCACAATCCTGGACATTGAAAATAAATTAATTTCATAAAGATTTATATAACATAACTCTTACCCGTCTGGAGTTTTGCCTAGACTGCCGGCTTCAAACATCTTAGTTTCTCCACTAACCTCCTGTTTAGCTCTGCAACAAAAATGTAATTCACTCAAAAATACTTGTGAGCTGTTAAAAGCTTTAAAATATGTTTGCTCTTCACCATGATTTTGCCTTTCAAAAGCATTTAATCACAGTGAATATATTGTTAAAGACTCAATATCATGTGATAATCTGGTCAACTTGGCGAATTATGATGAGCTGGGTTGAATTGGGCTGGGCTGGGCTTGGCTGACTTCAGTTTGACACAAGAGTGTTCTACTAACTGGTATCATAATGCCCAATCATGACTGGGAATGGAGGACATTTGCAGCTAAGCAAGTCACTGAACTCATGACGGTATTCAAATCTTGCTATCCTACCCGTAGACAACAAAGAATATCTTATATCTTACCTCTTGCCTGTCATGAGTGTGTTGACAAGCTCCGACACGAGGACCTCCTTCTGTTGAGCTGTGCAGTTTTCATACACCACTCCCAGACCCTTAGACGCAATGTCTTGTGTAACCTCTGCAACAGTGAGCAGGCATTACTAATTCCAGTTGAAAATGGAAGGCTCTGTGTTGTCTTTACATGATTATTTCAAAGAAAATAATAATACTGTATATTAATAATGAACATATCCACGCTCAAGGTGACGAACATGACTTGAATTCTTTCTCTGTTTAAGATACTCTCTCTATAGTGAGAATCATTTCACGTACCATCAGCCTCCGAGAGAAGTCTCATGAAGGCCCTCTGTATATCCTGTATGTTGGACTGGATTGCCTCGTGGTGTCCACACTTCTTCAGCACTGACATTAGCCAGATACATGCACCCTGCAGTCCAGACAGAGAGTCAGAGGCAGGAACTACATTAACATGTTCTATGTTCTATCAAAGTTCTGTGGGTTTACAACTTCTTTATTGCAACACGTGTAGAAGTGAGCAAAGGTTACTTACCCCCAATTCCTACTTGGGTCAAAGAAAAAATGTTTTCCCTAAAATTCACATAAATGGGTACTGATTAATATATGTGTAAGTATGGATGAAAGTGGAACATACAATGTCACACTCTTGCAATAAAGGAGTTCTATATCCATAAAACTTGTTCTCCTTCATCTAACCAACTTCTAAATGCCATTGAAAGAAGCCAAACAGACACCTTTTATACATAACCATGCAAGCCTCTCATAAGCTAAACCATGGAGTAACAATAAGTAAGCCCTCAAACTTTTTCATGATTACGAAGCTCTCACCTGTCGGAGGTGAGGGTTAGCGTGAGAGACGTATGACTTGAGCATCTCTGTGAGGAGCCATTCCATGTCGTCCTTGACGTCTCCGACACTCTTCTGCAACACATCATTCGAGACCACATGAAAATGTTTCGCAGTATCGTGCAAAGTGGATAACATTCGGCTAAACGTAAAGCTTACATATCAAAATACAATCATAAATTAAGGTGAGGTGAGATGAGTCGGGTTCAACGTCGCTTTCAAGAGTATTTCACTTACCGTATATTACCGGGTATAAGTCGAGAATTTGATACAAAAAATTAGGGGGTCAAGGAGGGGGGTCGACTTATACACAGGGTCTATGTTTCAGACCCAAAAATCTAGAGGCCAGGTAAGTATCTGCCAGCCCAGCAAGTCGAACGGACAATGTTTACAGGGGAAACAATTCACAAACATCGATGTCCAGTCAATATTAAAATCATTGAATAAAAAACATATGCTTTATTGTTGTCTTTTTAAAATACAAATATAGCGTGATATATGAATAAAAAATTACATTTCAATCACGAAAGTTCATTAAAGTTTATATTATAATCTTCACTATTACCTGACAAACATCTATCGATATCTAGCCTTGATGTAAGTCGGGTGACCCGATAAGGTCACGTGGACCAATGAGATTCTACATAGAAGCCGGTGACATGCGAGATAGATCCTCATGAAAAAATAATCAAGTGTTTACGCAGTGATAAGTGCAAATTACGGGTACGAGTAAACGTATAATTTCTGAGATGTTCTAACATATTAGCATGTATTCAAAAATATTAAGAGAAACATAAATTGCCGATTGTCATTGTATTGTTACTGAGATGTTCACCATTCATCTTGTATAATAGTGTATATTCAATACTTGTTAATAGACAGACGTGTGAGTAAGGTTGTGAAGAGATTTGTTAATTGCCAGTCAAGGTAGTGATTCATTAGCGCATCCGGTAATTATCTAAGCTTTGATGTTTAATTAACAGTAATTGATAGTATTTAACATTAATTAAAGCCTGTCACTTCTCATCTCAAAAGTAAAAGCAATGTCATTTTACGTCTTTTTCTACTAGGTAACAATTTAACTATTCACCGGTTATCTAATAAAGCTTTGTCAACATGTTGGTCGCAGTATATATTCAGCTTGATGAGAGATAAATGTAATTTGATTGAAACAAATAATAACAGACACCGTGAGTCACAAGTTGTATTTTTTTATTGGTTGTTTACAAAGTCTGAAAAATAAATTATCATTTAATAATATTAAGGGCAAAACAATTGATAAGTCGATCAACATAACTGCTTACCAATCGCTGCTGTGTTGACTTTTGGGCATGTAGACTTGTCACTCGGTGTCAGTCAGCACGTGGTAAAAGGGGGGTCGACTTATACATGAGATATAGGGTTTTGACCAGTATTAGGGTAGTTGAGAAAGGGGGTCGACTTATACGCGGGGTCGACTTATACCCGGTAATATACGGTATATGACGGCTGCTAGTATTATTCCAGGGAGAAAGCCTGCAACCATAAATTATGTGAGAGGAAGATCATCAACATATTTTGTAGTAATATGTGTTGAGCTTAGGTCCCCTTTATCAGTGGCATGCTGCTTTCAAGACTAATTCAACTACTTCACTGCTGGTTAACTGCATTGAGTCTATGCAAAAACCTATGTTTATTGAGAATGATCATGGTACAAAATATTGTAAAATTGCACCTGATTATTACTACACATTTCTCTACATCAGAAACATTTGTCATGTCCATGGTAGAATTGGACACCTGATACCTTTTCCAGAATCCAAACTTCTCATACTCAGCAGTACTTTTGAACTGGAACCAACGCTATAAATCTTCTTATGATGATCTCAAAATCCTCGTTGGAATAGTTACGCTATCCGCTGTCATGTACTTTCACTATCCTCAGGTATGTCACTACGGTATCCTCACCTTAAAGTCCTCCTCAGTCTGGGTCCAGAAGTTGCGGGTGAGAGGGGACCGCGCCCCGAGTGCGACACCCACAAGTGCATCTCCGATAGTGAAATGGAGTTCGACCTGCTTCACCTGAGCATTGAGAAAAACAACATGTAACTTATTAATCCCCAAAAAATATACAATTCAATAAAACATGCCCATCATTAATGTTTTAAAAGATTAAAATTTTTCATTGGATCAACCTTTTCACTGCTGAGACAATTGGTGCTCAATCAATCTGTGTTGCCATTTTAAAGGAATCACAACTCATTATAAAAAGAAACAAGTGTTTGCCACTAACATGGCAATGTCCCCCACCGGTAACATTGAGTTTAGTAAGACACATCATTTGGTCAAGTGTCATAGTCACCTTGAAAATAAGGTCAAGGTCACCAAAATCAACTGATGTCTGCGTAATCCGCTAATATAGCATTGCACCAAATTTGAAGACTTTGGGTCCATCTGGTCATGATATAACAACAGTTCGAAAAAGTGGTCAAAGTGTCGTGGTGACCTTGAAAATACAGTCAAGGTCACCAAAATCTCGTGGAGTTTGTGTCTTCCCCCAATATAGACAGACATCATATTTGAAGACTTTGGATGCAACGCTTCATAAGATATCGCGTAAACAAGAAATGTGACGTACGGACGTACGGACGCCGCTGAATACATAGTCCCCCGTTTCGCGTTGCGGCAGGGGACAATAATCGTAGATTGACCACTGGCTAGAGAAAGACTATCCCATAATGTTCCACACTCTGCAGATAACGGGTTAAATCAATTTCTCTACAGCAATGAGAAATGACTTCTGAAGAAAAATGTACACCTTTGAAAGTAATAATTGATAAAAACTTCAACAGTAAAATAGCTATTACTTTTAACATAATGGAAATAATGTTGTGGCATGTCGTCAGCATAGCTCAGTCGACCGCTATCAGTGAAATTCAGCAACAATGGACGCAGATGCTCGAATGGGTGGGTTACCCACTTCATTGCTGAATTAACTGCGAGTTTGAAGGGTGATGACCTGCCCCATAGTTAGACATGAGTGTAAAGGCTAATGGTGTCACTTTATTCAACGTGTGCCTCTGTTCATCTAGCAATGGGTACTTGGTGAAAGATGTGGAGGTGACCTTCGAGCGCTACGGCAGCCCAGGTTAGACCAGGGTAATAATGTTGGAAGCGCCCTGAGTCCACAAGGTGGAGATATGTGCGCGATATAAAAACCATCCATTATTATTATTATTAATTGCAAAATATAAGGATCTAGCCTACCGTGACAGCATTGAAGAGCTCATTGATGACTTTCCTCCTGTGGGGGAACTCTGCGTCTCCAGAACAAATGTACCCCAGACACATCGCCGCTCGCTCCTTCGACTGGAGGCAACAAGTGCATACTTAGTTACACACAAAGGATGATGGATGGATCGATGCAGAAAGGTAGCAAATAAGATTTGTTATCTCTCTTTAATCAGAAGTACTGAAATTATTTATGTTACAAGTTTCGCTCTTTTATCTTCTTGGCAAGATTTTGAAATCATGCACTTTGCAATCTTTGGTGAGCCATCTGATGTCGATTGAATGTTAAATTTTAATGCTCTGATTTGCCTACTTATCCCATCAAGGGTTTTCTCACAAATCATATCTTTGCCACCAGGTTATTTATCAGAACAACTCCACTGATAAAACTGAGGATAATGGATGGAATAAATATGAAGATCCTACGTAAACCATGCAAACCTTGTTTGATTCCTTGCTGGTTTTCATCATAGCGATGAGCCAGGTGATGATGTTCCACTTAGTTATCTCCCCTTTCTCCCCCTCCTCCCCACCAGGGGGCACTGGCAGTTCAGCATTTCGGCCGATCTCTCCCAACGACAAACACGCAGATGCCAAAAGGTTGCTGTCTTCATCTCTTAACAGACCCACTGAAACAAAAGCCGAAATTAAGATTTATTATTCTAATGCTATCTCCTGGTACATTATTACCCTTTCAGTTATTCTACTAAGTGCTCCGCATGACCATATAGGTCTGTACTTCCTGTGTTCAGGTACCTTTTTAAACAGGTGGGTGGACAGAGTGCAATGTGAATGAAGTGCCTTGCTCAAGGGCACAACACCATATAAGAACCATGTCAAAATATTTGTGTTTCCACCGGGATTAGAACCTGGACCTTTGGCATGAGAGGCCTGCATGCTAATCACTACACCACTGTACTCCAAAGATGTCATGACAATTTGAGAAGTGTCTCAGTAAACCTCACACTGCTTTAACAAAGGAAAAACGTTTTAGCCTTTATAAACTCAAGAAGCTTTATGGTTATAAACAATTAATTATAGATGACACTTGAAAACTCAAACAATTGAAGGAGTAAGAATACAGTTGTAATGTTATGTATGATCACCATAAAGAGGTTATTCGGAAAGTTGTTTTCTTACTTACCAATGAGTTCCACGGCTGACTTGACTATCTCTTGGACAGGACTGACTTGGTCCGTCTGCATGGCATTTGATTGGCTCTTGCCTCGCACTAGTTGACCAATCAGGAAGCCCAAAGCAAGTAGAGACCCATGCTTCAATTCCACTTTCTGGAAGTAGTGAATATGAATTTTATGGACGATAACTGCAGATAAGTATTGAGAAGCTAAACATTTTATATTAGAAAATCGAAATTTTATTCACCTAAGATTTCTACACTTTAAATGCTCACCTTGTCCGAGAGATTTGCCATAAATCCTTGAGCTGCCTCAATGAGTTTTGATTCAGGCTCGGAGTGAGCTAGAACGATGGCGAGGAGCTGAGCAGCCTGGGCTCGGATATCATCCTTACTTGACGAGATTAGGGTCTGAAGCAAAACATTCATATGCTTAGTTCAACAATGATTACTGGAATAACTTCTTCAAAATTTCCAGAAACATTAAAGCCAATGTTTACCTCATCATCAAGTGTAGACAGTGGCTAGGACAATGTCAATTCCTATGTTGAATAATTGTTAATGGTCTCATCATCACACTCTTTGTACAATTTTTTATAACAAAAACATAGGTTGAACACAAGGGTTGGTTCAATTGTTTGTTACATTTTGGTACAGTTTGTTACCCCCTTCATGACAGCAGAGGGTCAGGGGTCTAATGAAAGGGGTCTGACGACCTCCGAAATGTAACATAAACAACTGAACCAGCCCTTGTGTTATACCTATATTTTGGCAGTATTCACCCCTCTAGTTATATTTTTGTAAAAGTCATATGACACGCTTCCTTTTTTAGATAATTATCTCTATTGCCAATAATAAGACATAGAAGACATATTTGAGTACACTAACCTTGAGCCAGTCGACATGCTTTTTGAACTGAGGAGCCACCTTGTCAGGAGCTACAGCCACGATCTCCAGCAGACAGTACATCACCTCAGGGTCTGTATAGACAGTATTTCATTAAAACATTTCACACAGATGATTGAATTTCCAGTCAGACTCTTTAAGTGAATGAGATTCTCACAATAAGTGTTAATTGAATAATGATTATTCATTTCTCTCAGAACGATCTGATATGAGGTGAGGGGAGATGATTTTGGGCTTAATGCTGCTTTTAAGTGTATTTTACTGATATCTTGATGGTTAGTATTATTGCATGGAGAAAGTCTGTAACGCCATTGTGACTATGCATTGGAGTGAAACCTATGAGCATTGGCTGAAACTAGTAAACCATGGTAGGTACTGTGCTGAAATTCAATGTAGCCTTGCACCCAAACCCTACTGCATGTAGAACAGTTCCCCACAGTAGATAATGTTGCCAAGCTCCTGGCAGGATTCAAACCCCCAACCTTTTGATCCAGAGCCAAATACACCAATACACTATACCACCCCCTATGTGCCAGTGGTTGAGAAATTTGAAGGGGGGTTTGTTGGTTCCATCTTTGGGGTCTGTCAAATTTACGTGCAAATATTTTTAAGGGGGGAGAGGGGGGTCCAAACTCCCAGACCCCCTCCTCTGGATCCGTTACTGTATGCTATAAAGATGCACTGACCTGTGACACCCCTGAGCAGTTGCCGCAACATATCCACATACAACTGTATGCCTTCATGTCCCGCCTCCTTCAGCTCCCCGATGTACTTGGAGATGGCCGGTGCTTGGTCCTGTCTAGAGTCAGAGTCCGAATCATCCTCAGGGGTGATCCCTGCACTCCACACAAGGCACATCCGCAGGTACACCACAATCTGACAGTGAAGAAATAGTGGATACCGGTATGTGGATCATCGTAATTCAGCATTTAGATGAGGAGAAAAATAATTACACTGTTAAGAAAAAGCTGAATTTATATCACATATACATAATAATCTGTGTGTGCTTTGAGCAAGCCCATTGTGGCGATGAGATCAGCAAGTTATCCTCATTATTATTATAACCATTATTATTAACGACATGAAGTTTAAGGAGGAGATCCAAGAAAGAAAACATACCCATGACAAATCAAAACCTGAGAAATCACTGATATCAAAATAACATTCTTATCCCAGTATATATCATGGAAGCAGATAACAATGAGGTCAAAAACATCTTTCAGTTCTATATAATAAAAGGCCCATACATGTACCTCATTAAAATATACCAATACATTTCACTAAGGAGACACACTTTCTAGGGAGACTCAATGCCTCTATTATTCACGTGTAAAGACAGGAACAGATTAGTCCTACCTGTGAGTAAGAGGCGGTGTTGAAGGCGAGAGATGTGTTCCCTACGACTGTCCTCTGCTGGCTGTCCTTCCGCTGGTCTGCCTGTTGGGAGAAATAATAATGATGAATCATATACACAGGAATGAGAATGCAGAGTGATGAAAAACACTGAAATGTTCCCAGGTTCCAATATTTCAACTTCAAAAATGAGAATTTATAATATAATATATATAATTTATTTATTTTAACTATAGACTTATTACTATTTTTTCTTTACTATTTTATTCGTTTTTATATAACTTTCATTCACTTCCGTCCACCGGAAGTACGTCACTTTCATTAGCTATTTAAGCACCTGCGCAAATACTTCTGCCTGTTTATGCTCTTTTTCTAATCACTCGCTTGTTTAACCCAAAGTTTAACCCAAAGATGCTGTTGTTGCACAAATGGATATACTAGATATAAAACTGACTCACTAAACAGATAACTAAGGACTGTCTAGGACATGAACCACATCCAACTCTTGAAAAGCAATTTTATTAAACTTTATTAGATCAAAATTATGACCCCAACAAACCATGAAAACATTGAAAATTCTCATCCCTGCATACACACATAAAAAATGAAGAGGCCAAGTTAAAAATGCACTAAATGGGTTTTCTTGGTGCAGATACTAAACCAATGAATAGCAAGTGTTTCTTTCTTTATGCCTGCTTAGTGTTTCTCCACTGAAAGATGTCTATCTCTCGAAAAGCGCTGAGTGCAGTACCTTAGTCTTGATGAAGTGGACCATGCTGGTAAAGTCAGGAAGGACAAGCTTCTGTTTCTTGACAAGCTCGGCCTCACTCCTGGTGAAGCCAGTGTGGAGTGCCTTCACCGCCTCAGTCCTGATCTCATCTTTACTGGAACATATGCAGAAATAAGAGACTTGTTACTCTTTGAATGCAGATCCTGGACTATTTCTGAATAGCCTATCGACCTGAGCTGCCAATCACGCAATTCCCTTTGTAAACAGGATAAGATTCCAGTAAATTGATCACACAGGAGACCACAATTTTAATCTGTGTACAATACTTATCTTATAATCTATAACACTCCAATTAACATTGCAAAATTCAATAAATACAAAAGCAGAGTAGGAGTCCCCTGTTGGCTTTTAAGCCTTAACTTGCGGATCTGGGGTTTGTCCGGGATAGAAATAGTGAATTATATATCCCAACAGGCCCCGGAAGCGCGCTTAGTTTTCCTCACAGCCAATTACTGCCGTTGACATACTGACCAGAGAAAAAAAACCTAGCCTGAATATTCCTCCACGGGGGCTAAAAGGGATAATATAGTCAAAAGCATCTTCAGGGTTAAATGTTGTCTCCAAGGATGTCATGTTTTCACTAATACATTTTTTCACCTTTGAGGTCCCAAATACTATAAGTGATCACAATAACCTCCTCAGCTGGTAAAATACGAACGACATCAATTATCTGTACTCACACGTCACCAGCAGCAAGCAGCAGTAGATATCTGGAAGGGATATGGTCCGAGGGGAACACCGCCACCGCGTATTGGACTGCCATCATCCTCGCCTGGGACTCATTCTGTAACACAGTTTGGATTAAATATTAATTAGCACCTCACATAAACCTGTCACTTGTTCTTATCACCCCAAAAGACATATATATTTCCTACAGATTTATTGGTCACATTCTATTATTAATTCCAAGAATGACTGCTTCGATGCAAAAATAATGATGCGAATTTAGTTTTTAGCACAAACAGTTAAAACTCTTCCAAGTGATGAATCTGGTATAGTCTTATCACATTGTAGATTCTCAGCAAATGAACAAAGTCGGTTCATTAGCCAAAGATGCTTCTTTGACCTCATCAAAACTTCAACTTCAAGACATAGAATTTGTACATCCCCTCTCCACCTAACCAAACCAAAGAGGTAGGGAATCGAGGATTAAAATGGTGAGATCCATTTATCTGTCTGTGGAGTGAAGGATAGGAACAGGAGAGTCATACTCCTACTAAAGGTAGCTAGGGGTCCCGACCTCACTGCACTATATACATTCTCCGTAATCCAAGAGTTTCTGTTATACTCACTACTTCAAACCACCCGTGGTACATTTAAAGCTAATTTCTTATCATTTGGAGCTATTATGCTTTCAGGATTATATGTGTGGAGGGTTGCTGTGATTCTCTCTTAAAACAAGTGATAATTTTCTCTAATGTTGGTCTGTTATTTAGAGTATCATAGACATAATGGCTGCGTTTGATTTGCGGACTCGCGTATCGAGTTTCCAAATCAAACGCTTGTTCTCGGCCAACTCGACTGAAGAGACAAGCAAGAACGTACTCACCAATTTTGTATGAACAACTTGAGCTGTGATGTCACATGCATTATGGATAGAACAGACTCTTTTTTAAAAACGAGTCACACATACACAATATGAATTAAATAACAAAATGTATTACACAGCAGGGATGCAGATTCAAATTTGTGCCAGTCGGACATTTCATCTTTCATCTTTGACCCAAAAAGACGAACCCGGAAGTAAAAATTTGTTATGAATAAAGTATCAGAAAGTATTACTATTTGTTGGTTCTTCAATTCATTGCATACTATTAAACATAACACGAAAGCAATTAACGATAACTATTTATTTATCATTAACATCCATAAAATGGTTCATAATTTAAAATCAGTGTTTACCAACTACGATTTACCGACAGTGCTAGTTTGAGCGAGTTTACACAAGTGAGTTTACAAGCGAATTTGCGTCAAGATAGACGAGAAAATTCTAATAATTTAATTGCACATAGTTCATCAAAAGTTCAAATCATGGACCAAATGATATGTACCTTCTAATTAATCATTTTAAATTCAAAGGAACTCGTTTTCAATAGCGATATAATTTACGTAAACTCACAACTCGGCAGAGCACGTGGTCCAACTATTTTCCATACGACTATTTTCCTATTCAAGGTGTAATTACGAATTTGAACTTATTCTAATAAGATTACTTTTATATTTTATTTGGAGACATATTTCGCAATTGTAAATGAATAATTATAAAATAAAAAGAAGTAATGTAAACGCAAGAAAAATTGGAGTTTTTAAATTAGCATACCTATTTATAACGTGTGTCATAATGTAAATGCGATGGGCAATGCGATCGCGTCTTCGTAGCGTCATACAAACGGTGTTTGACTACATAACGTCTCGTGAAATATTATTGCTAATTATTCGTTTTTGATAAGTTTATTTATTTTGAATTTGTATAATAGCTTTACCATACATCGATATTGATCTATCATATTTGTTGAAATATGTTACCTTTGTTTTATGACCGAGATATTATTAAATTTATCGGGATTCAAATAGCAAAATCTCAATCTGTAACAAATTCATGGATCACCGGTACGGTGAAGCCACACGTTCATGCAAAGTTTATCTTTGACAAAATTTGTTTATAATGCGATTTTAATGAAATCTTTTTCGTAAATAATGTTGTGAAATGGGTCACATCTTTCAGTCACTAAATGACACTGGAAATTTCAATTAAATAACAAACGGTAAGTGTTTTTTCTGCCGACAATTCTAATTTACTGAAGATAATGATGATTGACGTTGTGCCTCGTGCTGTGAAGAATAAATGTGACTTCTTGACTGGATCAACATATTTCAATTTCATGAACAATTATGACCGACACAAGCAGGGCCGTTTGCCTTTATTTAATGCTTGTAAATTTAGTTTTTCCTTTTATTTTCTGCAATCGGTCAACTGATGTCCGATAGGTCAATTTTCCATTCGGTCAAACTGGATTTACAATCGGACATGTCCGGCAAATAGACCGATTTCTGCATCCCTGTTACACAGATATGTATATATATTTAGATTAGCTATCATTTTCAACTGAAAATTAAATTTCTTGTTTTGATAGCTGAGGCGAATGTTGATACTGTGAGTCACCACTCGAGTAATGTTCAATGCGTTGATTTGAAACATCAAAGCTATGTATCAACTTGACTCTAATGTTGTTAAATCAAATGCAGCCAATGTTTCCAAGGTATTGTTGGCAACGTAAATGATCAAACAAAGCTGTCGTTGTGATGTGTACAGCATGAAAGTGACTAGAATTTGCAAAACACCTATGCAACATTAGTTCTCTCCTGAAGATCCAGTCGTGGGATTTGAACCCAAAAGCTCTTCATTCGAATCTGAACTTGCTATTACTGCACTATCCACTGTTATGTCTAATTCAAGAGATGATTTACATGAAATATTGCCATGGTGAATGGTTCATCAAACAGCAAAGAGAAATCTGACAAGAAATATCTTTCTATTGCTCCAGGGTGGTGTGTAGTAATGAGCACAATACAAACCCTTTACCAAGGATGCAGTTCTTCTAAACTATTCTAAATCAATGTCCCTTCAACCATGTTTTTGCATACAGCTAAAAAATAACACACAAAAAAAAGAAAAGAGGCAGCCGTTGTCCATGGCTCCTTGAGGAGGAAGTTGATCCTTGTGGTTCATACAGATCCACTAACGGATGCTAATTAGTGAACATTATTAAAGTAAAGAAGAAAAGGTGTGTATTCACAAAACATAACATCCAGAAGGTGACATTTTGTCTATATTATATATTTCTATGTAATATTTCGCTACCTGTGAGACCAAGTCTACACTAAAACATGTTCCTTGAAAATGTCGCCGTCTGGTTCTTTCATTTGGTGGATATACACGCCCATTCTTCTAGCTCACAAATAGTAAGGAAAATGATCTCTGTACAACCAAAAAAAGATAACCGTGGTTATGTGGCTATTTACAGTATCAATTAATGCTTCAATTATTTATGAGGAGAATATCTTTTCATCACCTTCCTTACAGAGAAGCAGTTCATACGGAGACAATCTAATGAAAACTTAACTTGTATCTCCTGTAAGCTCAACATTAGTCCTTGGTAAATTTCCATTGATATACTGACAGAATTGTCCAATTGAGTCAACTGTCCTTTGGCAAACAAATTTGATCTCAATGAGTCTAACATTAGCGGAGTTCTGAAGACCAAAGTTATAAAAATATTGCCGCTACAAGTCAACAATCTTGCTGGACAGATTCTTTTCAATAGTTTCCATAAGTCACATGTTCTGGTTAGTATCAATCCTATCAGTCACTCGCGATCGATGATGTATTTTAAAAGGAGTACCGTGATCAGTTAACGACAATGTTTTGTGTGCACTGAATAAGAAACAGAACAATATTTTGCAAAGTTTAATCCTCAGAACTGGGTTGATTTTAATCAGACTGAATGACAAATATATATATTTAAATATATTGAGACATATATGTCACATGCTCAATAGCAGCTAGATAGCTGTTTTCTCAGATAGTGTGTTGAGTCTACAGGAGATACATGCTAGAAGCTTTAGCTAGATTGATATGTGGAGATAGTGTTTGGGATTTACAGGAACTAACTTTCATGAAAGCATTAATTCTCAGTTAAACCTACCACTCTAGTTGCATGGTACTGGAAATAAGGTCATCATATCATCTCCGCATATTTAACACAGAAATGTTAGAAGATTAGATCACTAGAGACAAGCACTACATCAGGAAAAATAGCAGTTATCATCCTATATTTGTGAGTTATAAATCTCAAACTTGTTAGTAAATGTAGAATACTTTACAATCTGTTGTTAATAAGTAATTACACTTCTCTCAATCATAAAATATCAAGGACATTGTACTTTTGCCCTAATAGACTTGAAAACTTCTGTACTTTTCAACCACTCTTTTATTTAGCATCTATTGGAGATTTTTCATTTCTTTTAAATGAAACTTGCTTATACCACAATCTCTATACCCGTATTGATTAGAGACTGGTGTCTATTGGAGCATATACAGTGCCAATGCTTAAACTTCCCAAAGTTGAAAAGATTTTGGCGCATGCTATTAAAGTATCTTGTTGACAGGGAAGCACATCCTTTTATTATGTTAACCATATTTTTACAATCCAAATCATTTTGGTAGTGCCTCTAACTAATTGAAAGCGCCTCCCATTGTTTCTGAAAACTCATGTTAGATGGTTTATAAGTCGGATAAGCTACTCCCCATGAAATGTTATCAGCCAAGATTAGTTTATCCAGCAGGTACTTTCTACAGGTGCATACCTTGTCCATGTTTTGCATGATGAGGGCCTCCATCAATTTCTTGTTGGTCTCGTCAAGATGCTTGAATGCATCCGCCATCATCGACAAAGCTTCCTGTACCGCTAGTCTTGTCTCACTGTCCTCCTGGGGATGATAACAGTGTATAATATACTTTCTTTCTTCAGTCATTGCAACTATGTAAAAGGAAATTTAGAACTTTCAATCAGAATCTTCCATCACTAAAATCAAGGCCATGACATAATATGACAACTGTGGTAGCAAAGTAAAATTGCAGGCAATGGAACATCCCAACCAAGATGGTGAAACTCTTGAATCTTAACCCTTAACTTCCAGATCACTAGTTAGTCGTGGAAATAGTACAGTTATATATCCCTGCAGGCAAACCCTGTAAAGGGGACTTACTAGTTTTTCTCATAGCTGATCCTGATTGATGACGACTGTTCAGTGACTCCTGGTCAGTACGATTGTATGAGATTAACATCCCTTACAGGGTTCGAACCCACACCTTTAGAGTCAAGCAACTTTTGCCAGCACTGACCGTACCAACAGCTTACCACATGACAACAGGGCCTCGACCAATTACCGGTAGTGTCTGAGGCAAAAGCTGGTGAAAAGCTAAAGGATCTTAATATTCCACCACAGAAGCTAAATGGAGCAATATAAAATATAGCAACTTCAGTGATAATATTGAAATGTAGAACAGTCCTCTGCAAGTCCTTGGCCAACCTCCCTCCATTACTGGCTGATTTAAGCCTTGTCGTGTATCCTTAAGGTTTCCGTGCCAGGAAATCAGAGTTCAATATGTGAGTTCAGTAGCAGTGATCCACATCTCAGCACCGAAAAGCGAGGGAAATATGGAAAGGCTTAAATCAGTCAATAATGGCGACTGGCAAGAGTTGTGCCTTGCATAGGGAATGGTCCTTTGCAGATTTCTAACTTTGGCAGTGACCCAAGGCTGCACACGTAAACCTCACACTATCCTGAATAAGACTTAATCATAGGTGAGTTGACTTGGGGTTTAACGCCGCTTTAAAGAGTATTTCACTTACATGACGGCTGCTAGTATAATGGCAGGGAGAAAGCCTGCAACACCATGTGGCTATGTATTGCGGTGCAACAGCTGGAACTAGCAAACCATGGGTGGTACTGCAATGACATTCAGTGTAGCATTGCACCCAAAGCTTACTGTGCGTAGAACAGTTTTCTACTGCAGACAAAGATGCGGGATTCAAACCACAGACCTCTTGATCCGAAGCTGAACCTAACCACTGCGCTATCTGACCCCTTAAATCTTGGGACATTCTCGTTTTCTTACCTGACATACTGCCTCAAAGAACTTCTGTACCAGAGTGATGTCCTTGGCAACTCTCTGAGGTGATCTGCGAGCGATCTTTCCAACTGCTACATACGCCAAGCTCCGAAGTTTTGGGTCCTTCAAACAGGCATTAGACACTTCTTAGAATCTTTCAGGAGCAAATATATGTCACACTCTAGTGTTTGCTAACAAATATCTTTTTCTACACGATCATACTCAACAAGCACTCAATTTCAAATTCAGATCAATCTTTATCAAACTTCACTGTATTGTTGTCTCCTGTGTGCAAGACATTAGATACAGGGAAAGGGATTATGTCAAGCTGACCGTCATAAACCATTTTTTAGGGGTCAAATGGTTCACAACTGCATCAGTTGAAAGTTCAAATCCTGTATTTTGCTTTCGATTCAGTGCAACGTGCATCAAAGTGTATTTTTGTCCTGCATACCAAACCTCAAGTGTACCATTTCCACCTACCATTATTATTTTGAAGATATATAATTTTCCTTAATTGACTAACCAATATTATTCATTATATCCATTGGCTTACTTAAGACTAAGGGAGCACTGACGATAAGGCATTTTCCTTAAGAATAATGTTGAGCACTCAAGAGACAACATTAAAGTTAAGTTTCAACAGAGATTAAATTTAGTTCAATATGCAAGCAGTCTCAAAGCAATACCAATTACACTTCAAAACAAATAAGAAAATTAACACAAATAAATTTCAACCAGTGATACATGACAAATACAACAACAAAGACAATGATTTTAAATAATAAATGATTTCAGCAATAGCCTATAATGTAAACAAAAGTCATCAGAAGATGACATATCCAACCGGTCATGGAAATTCAGAATTCTGACAATATCAAATGGCACTTCTGTTAGTGAGTATTACACATGGAAAGTTTCAGGAAATGATAAAGGGATGTTGAGTTCTGCTCTGGAAACAAACTTATCACTGAACAAAGTCCAAATCAAACGCGTTTCTATGAAAAAATAATTTAAAAATTCAGAAATCTGACAACATCAAAAGGCAGCACTTCAATTGGTTAATACACATGGAAAGTTTCAGAAAGATATCATGAATGGGTTTTGAGTTCTGCTCTGACAGACTGACTGACAGATGGATGGATGGATGGAAATACGGACAGGACGACAATATCCCCCGGGTATTACATACTGATAGGATAGCAAAAACCACAGTTAAAATTTAGTGTTGCAGACACTCCACAATTTGCCACATAATGTCAAGGCAAATGAAAGAATGATTTATGAAACATGACGAATCTAAATCATTTATATAACTACTTGACCAAGCATGCATTTCTCAAGTTACTGCTAATCAACAAAATTGCATACATCATGGACAACTTGAAAAAAATATCATTTGAACTTTAACAAGACATTTCACTTTGGTACCGTAGTATTAACCTTATGTTGGTAATCAACGTTCTTGACTCTTGCTCAAACCAACATAGTACATATGAATGTGCTCAAATACGTAAGAATTAATTTTAGCTTCATTTATCATAATTCATTACACATTATGAAGAATTCTTGCAATTGTAAAATATGATATAACTTAACACACTAAACTGATCTAATGAATACAATAGGGAGAAACGGTTCACGCTATGACAATCATGGATAAAATAGCAGAGGTTATGGTAAAGGTTAATTTGTTCAGGATATTTTCTACCAAACTGATGTATTTATAATCTTCAAGACTAGGTCTACTTGCACAAAGGATTTCAAACAAAGGTACCCATAATTCTACCAAATAATGTCTTTTACACAAACAAAGGCTTTGGGAGAGTGGTTCCAGCAGTGTTCGAACTACTTTTAATCTCATACTAGGGCTTGTGGTTTGAAAATCCAGCATCTGTCAAGCTTCAATTCAGCTGATCATCTCTTGACAGTCCCTTATGAGTTAAGGAGCCTCCTTCCCTAATATCTTCTCCATATCATCATGGATGGCCTTTGGTGTTAAAACCTTTCTCTGCAAAAACTTAATCATAGCTTGTGACACAACATTCTCCATTTCTACGTAAACATGATGGAGAACACCCCTCTCATTTATTTGCAAATCATTAATATCAAATTATTATCAAATGATTTGGTGAGGCGTGTTGTGGGTTTAACGCCACTTTCAAGACTCTTTCACTTGTATTACGGCTGCTTATATTATCGCAGGGAAAAAGCCTGCAATGCCATGGTGGCTATGCATTGCGATGAAACCTGTAAAAATCGGCTGGAACTAGCAAACTATGGGTGGTACTGCGTTGAAATTCGGTGTATCATTGCACCCAAACCTTACTGCGTGCAGAATAGTTCTCTACTACAGACAAAGTTGCTAATTGACTGGCGTGATCCAAACCCTGGACATCTTCATCCAAAGCCAAACACACTAACCATAGCGCTATCCCTGATTTGGAAGTTCATTGGAGAACCCTAGAACGCAAAACTTTAGGTGCCACGAATAACATCAGGGACATGATTTTTTCATTTGAGGCTCACTAATTATTAATCACCCTTTGTACATAAGATCCTAGGGCTATGACACCTTTGTGCAAGTGGACCCAGAACACTAACTTTAAGTGAGGGCTTTCAGTTGTTAGGATGACAAAGTTATACAAAATATCTGAATGTTTCATTGCATTGTGAAGATGGTTTTGCTACGAGGAGTCAGGGTTTGTAGATGATTAATGGAATGAAGAAGCAACACTGTCAAGCCCTTCACGGCCAAAGATGGGCAGTCATTCAGGGTTGTCTTCTATGTCAAAGCTTATATATGGTATCCCTAGATGTCACATTACCAGTAATAACAAATATTCAGGTTTCATTGACTCCATTTACAGGAAATTTCAAAATATGTTTTTCATCTACCACTCTATACTCTAGGGATGCCACAAGGTATGGCAGTGGGTCTAGATCTGCTATGCAAAACCTTCATTCGGTTTTACTTGCCTGGTACACAAATTTACGCCGTCGGCGTCTACCCTGAAATTAAGTTGCAGTATCCAGTACTTTGTATATCATCTGCATCATTGTGTATATACATGAACAAACTGCAAGCGCATGATAAAAGGTAACACTATACAATACTATTTACAAATAGAATATCTTGAGATATCACATTCTCTGTAAATGAAAAATCTACAATTAAAACCATCACAACTTAAAATCATTCAGTGCTCATACAGATAACAAATACATGAACATATCTAGAAGATAGAAGGGAAAGAGAGAATATTGCAAGACAGTGAAAGAAAAAATATTCCAACAGTGATGTGAAACACTTTACAAACCAATCGCACAATCTTTTCAATCAGGACTTTACTCCAAGATATAGAAATGATTGACAGAATTTTACGTTAGAGAAGAACTGGTAGATATTTGAAACATGTAACAAATCCCAATTACTGGTCAAGCCCACCTCTGTAGCCTCTCCAATAAGCTTGACCATTCCAGACAGAAGGACAGCATCAAACATGTGGAACTTGGCAGAGTCACAACTATAAAAAAAAGATTACAAATTATTTTTTGATAATATACAAACAATATTATATGAGTGTCTTTGTCATACTATGTTTACGAAATATGTGCCTGAACATCAGTATTTCCCATGTGAGAGTAAGGGATATACCGATATTCAGGCATGAGTGTCGTAAACATAGTATGTCATAGACACGAATATAATATTCTGTTTACTACCAAAGTCATGAAATTAATTAAAATATGCAAAAATACTCTTTCAACCATAGGCTGGCGACCCTCCGTCACAACATTTAGAACAGGTCATAGATGAAATGTGATGTCATAGCATTGTGATGATGTCACGTCACCATCATTGGCTAATTTAAGACTTGCTGCATTTCACCTGCTTTTCTGTGCATGCTGCTACTTTATATCTCTGGCACAGAAAGGTGAAGAAATGAAGAAAAAACTTAAGGGGCAATAGCACGTTTTTTTGCAAATTTAAATTTTCAAATTTATATTTACTTTAGAGGGTAAAACATCTTATTACACAAACCAATTATCTGAAGTGGTATTATTGTGAACATTTATTATTTCGAATGACAAAAACTATTCCCATGGCTGTACGGAATCATGCACACTCATTTTTTAACTTGATTTCCCGAAGAGGAAGGGTGATTAACTTTTGGTGACATTTGTTCGACTTATTTCAGCGAAAAAAAGTGCTACTGCCCCTTTAAATTAGCCAGTGATGGAGACTGGCGCTACTGAGGCCTTGTTGGGTAAGTTGGTTAGCAGTTGACAAATGAAAAAAACAACAGATCTATATGATGTATCAGACCTACCTATAGCAGATATGATGAACAAACTGGACTGCCATATTTCTCAGTTTTTGATTGGGCATCGGACCAAACAGACAATCAAACACAACCTGAAAAGTAACAAAGATATATACTGACAGGGACATTTCTTCCTTTCTTCTTTCATTTACAAATACATTTTGAAAACTAACAAAATACACAATTTCAAAGTTAAACTTGCTGTTTGACAAACATTATGTGAAAGAAAATATATGTGATGATAACTTGAGTGTAACCTAAGTAGTATATATATTTATATGAAGTTTATAATGAAAAGTAACATAAACAAAATATCTGATCGGGTATAAGACCACACTCAGAGGGTTGTCCTGGTTGAGGTTATTCTCGGGTTATAGCCCACCCCCAATTTTGACAGATGTTCAATAGTCATACATTACATACATTATTTTAAGTTAAGTGTCTGAAGGTCCAGTATGAATTTTCATCTGAGTTGGGGTCTCTCCCATCTAAAAGCCTTTGTTTGTTTGCCTTATACCCGAGAGAATACGATACCACATATTGAGTGTATATAATGGCTGTATTAATTTATTTATCTCCATGCTGAAAAGATCTTGCTGATGCGGACTCAATAAAACTAATTCAAATACTAGAAATAACTAAATTTGATAACTGCATTTTTCTTGAAGAAAAACAGTATTCATCACATCTTGTGAGATAGAAAATAAGAGATATCATCTAAATACTCAATGTATGAGAATGGATGCATGAATAGTTTGAACGAAAGGAGTTACGACTATGTACGGATGACCGAAACCACTAAAAATGGTCAACATTAGGCTCAAAACAATCTCAACATAACCATAACATATTTTTTTTATCTCATGATGAACTATTTGTCAAGGTTATGACTTATTACTGCTATGTAGAATTGTAAAAATATTTTGTGCATAGTTAAATAACTAGTCACAGTGGCGGATCCGGTGTGGGGAGTTCATCTCGGGACTCCATCCAATTTATGTGCAAAAACTCCTGACCCCCCTGCTCTGGATTAGCTGCATATAAACTCTAAATATTCTATAAGTGCAGAAATAGAATATGAATTCGACCTGTACCTGAATACAAGCTGGGAAGGTGTTAGCAGATTCTCTCGACTTCAGGAGGATGGGAAAGATTTTCAGTTTGATCCTTGTGGCGGCAGCACTGCGTCTCTGTTCAGGCTTCACCGTACCCTGAAATGTGTAACAAGAGTTATAGTCCTTGTTTCATAAATAGATAAATCAAAATGTTGTTATTTTGAAACTTTATTAAATCAAAAAAAAACTTGCATTCAAATCCAAATAAATTTCACTTCAATTTAATGTGTCAACCAACTTTTATCAGAGAATAAACAAATACAGTGTAAAATCAAGGAAGAGCAGAAAATTAATAGCATGGACAATTACACATTGAAATTTTATCCCCGTAAGCAATATTATTCCTCTATTTTTTAAACACAAAGGAGTGATTAATCTCTCCCTCAAATTTGGTTCTAGATTGGTTCTAAATTGGTTCTAGATTGGACAATGTGAATGTTGATTGTCTAAATCTATTTGGTAATTAAGATGAGCATTGGTCGATAACTATGATCCCCAACATTTTTTAGTGAATATTTTATAAAAATTATCACCCTCCTTTGATTGAATGTACATTATGTACATTTAGCAGGAATGAGTTTTAAAGACTAACCTGGCCCTTAATAACTACCGTTCCCTGGAAGATAGCAAACAGTCTGTTGATGATTGATGAGGAATTCCAGTCGATGCTCCTGTAAATAAGAAACAGGTAGAGGAAATAAATTAAGTATATTATTCTCTATTGGGGTGTATATTTTAAAAAAAATATCTTTTCAATTAGGACAAAGAGTTACATCAGAGGTTTATTTCAATATAAATTTGGTAGCTCAGTTGGTACAGTGTCCGCTCATCACCTGGAAGACCAGGGTTCATTTCCCAGTTGTGTCATACCAAAAGACGTTAAAAGTTGTTGCTTGCGTGCTTGACACTTAGCATTATAAGGACAGAACAATGCTTTAACGGGCGCTGTATTGTGGATGCCAGGTGCAAAATGCACAAACAGAATTTCCAAATTCATTGTAATGAGGACAATAAAATGTTATTATTGTGCAGAAAAAATAGAATTGTTTTCGTTACCCCGTGATTCTCTTTAATTCCATATCTGCTGATGTAGCAACGCTGTAATAGGAATCATGGAAATCATTGAGTATAAATATCACATTGATGATAACTGTAGCATTATAAAACATTGATGAAGTCAATTATTTTACCTATTAGAAACAGATGTTTCCCCTTCCACCAATTCACATTAGAAACCAAGCAATTCATTTCTTAGAGTATATTACGATTAAAAACAACAATGTCCAAATTGTTGCCATGGAAACAGAGAAATAGCTCAAACCCCCAAAAGGAACATCTACAAGATATGTAGAGACGATATACTAAATTTAGTGAGGATTGGTAATTACCTGTGTCTTGTGTCTGAAGAAGCTATCACATAATGTACAACGATATCAGCATCGGGAATGACATCGGCTCCAAGGAACTTAAGTATTCCTAGCTTGGCCTGTTCGAGGGCCTCAGGGCCAAGAGGGTTGTCCCCAGTGACCCTCTTGAATGTGACTTCGCTCATCCCTGGAGGTGGTGCGGCTGTGGGGGCAGGACCCCGGGGGGTCGGGGCAGAGGCTGGACGACCTGCAGCATCCTGCGCCTGGGCTTGTGCTGCAGATTTCTCTATTGTAGCCAGATGTGAGCTGAAATACGTCATTTTAATGAAGATCCTTACACAGATCATTTACAAAATAATATATATTATGAAATAAATGTCCGAACCATAAAATTTATACCATCATGAATGGATAAATGCTCTATATACAAACTACAATTATCAAAGGACACATATACCAAACTGAAACATGAGTTGAAAGACTTGTGGTGTCAACCTGGGTAAGTAAGTGACTTTGCCCAATGCATGCCTCTGTTCAAACAGCAGTAAGTGGGTACCTGATGTAAGATGAGCGCTACGGCAGCTCAGGTTAGACCAGGATAAAAATACAGGGAGCGCCTTGAGCATGCATTCGATGTGGATATATGTGTGATATAAATACCCTAATTATTATTAAACTAAATGAACTAAGATGATCATTTCCCTGAGGCCAAAGGTTTTTTTTCCCGAACAAAAACAAAGATCAGATTCATTGAACTTGCACTAAAATTGATCATATAATGCCTTGTGTTCATAAAAATTTTAACAAGAAATGTCTAATGAAAAATGATTATAATCAAAGGACACTCATTCGACAAGTCTGAGGTTTTGTTGTGACTCACTTGTACGGCAACAAGAGGACATCCATCATGTAGTCGAGGAGCAGTTTGAGGACACTGGGTCGCTCACAGAAGGGGAACTTGGATCTCCTCTGCTCCACGTTCTGGGGTAGCTTCAGGTGTTGTAGAGCAGGTATCAGCAGCTGCAGCAGACTGTTGAGATAAACACAGGAGATAAACACAGGAGATAAACACAGGAGAAACCTCTGATTAACCCTTTACTTGTGGGTCCTGGAAGGTATTTTGGGATAGCATATGTTACCAAGCTGAGGTGAGGTGAGTTGGGGTTTTACAACGCTTTCAAGAGAATTCATTTTTATTATATGACGAACAATGAAATACTGGGATTTATCAGTGAAAGAAACTGTCTATCAAGCAACAGTGAAAATAACTGTGTCCAGTGACTGATATAATTTGAAGACATAAAACAATGGTCTGACATAACGAATTCACTTGTGACGTTATATTGTTACTGTGGTGACGGAGTGTTCCTGTAATAACAAGGATGACATCATATAATAAGTAGAATATCTGTCAATTCTTGACAAATACCATGTTTATCTCATCTCATGAGGTAGAAAAGTTATATTTTCATTCGTGGGGCAAGCGACCCATGGCTGGTACTGCGCTGAAATTCAGTGTAGCATTGCACCCAAACCTTACTGTGTGCAGAACTGTTCTCGACAGCAGACAAAGTTGCCGTGCCGCTGACGGGATTCTAACTCTGTAAATTACCAAGAGGATAATTCCGGATTGTGCTCCTTGAAAGTTGTCAAGACTATGTACTACTCAGAAGCGAAATCGAAATTAACCATATCAAAGCACTTGCCATTTGGACTAGTTAATTTCTTATAGCACTCGTCCAGAGTCAATTCAGCTAGCCAAATGTATCTACAGGATCATATTAAATTTGAACTACCAGTCACTATTTCAGGGATTCGGAAAGACACCTTTGACAATGGGCCATTTTCAGGGCTTTTAGTCATTTTCAGAATTTTAAATGAGCCATTCCCCTTTGCAGCAATAGTAAAATTTGAAAATTTAATGGGCCAGTTTTTCATCCAATGTGCAAAATGGCCCATGGCCCCTGCTATTTGGTATTTTGGCCATTGGCTACCATACTAGTGCTAATTTCGAACCCTGTCAATAAGCATCAAAAGTATTAAACTGAATGGTTTCTGACAAAATGAACTTGCTTATATATTGAAAATCAAAGGGCATGAAACCTTTACTAATGTTTACTAATTCCCTAGTAATGGGAGTTTATAGCAATTGGGGTGAAACCCTTGCTAATGTGTCTTCAACCCAACGGGTGAACGTGGTCTGACTGTATACTGACCAGGGCCTAGATTTTCGAAGCTCTCTTAGCACTAAGATATAGTCGTATGCCAATGTTAATGAATGGTACTTACGACTATCTTAGCGCTAAGAGAGCTTCGAAAATCTAGACCCAGGGCCTTAACAAGTAAACACCAGTAACTAGCGAACCATGGGTGGTACTGCACTGAAATTCAGTGTAGCATTGCACCCAAACCTTACTGCGTGTAGAACAGTTCTCTACTGCATACAAAGTTACTGTGCCCCTGGCGGGATTCGAACCACGGACCTCTTAATCCGAAGCCGAACGCGCTAACCACTGCGCTATCCCGCCCCCAATTTTAATCAGACTGATGAAAACGCAGACCTGTCCTGATGTAAAGGGGGTCTGCCCTCCAGGCAGTTGACAAGTTGAGGTACAAACTCTGCCTGCTTCTCTGATGTGAGGCGTGGGAATCCCATCTTTATGTACAAGATTGTGAAGTTCTGAAACAAAGGCATCTTATAACTCCTTAGTGCTAAGAGACTCATGACAAGGACACAGCTATAGGAAAGTTTGATGCTTGGAGTTCTGAAAAAAAAATCATTATAATTTACATTGACAGGCTAAACTTAACATTTCATGATGCATGTCTAATATTTAGACTCTGAAATGAATTTTGTTGCAAAATTTCAAAATTTGAAGAAAACAAATATTATAAAAAGGAGCCTCTGAAGTGCTGAACTCATGAGGCTTGTTGTAGACTTGCTCTGGCACTGAAAAACTTAGGGGCCTGGACCGACTAGGTCACTGATTCAGCTTTTTCTCAGGTCTATATTACAGATATATCAGTCAACAATCATAAATGATAATGTTAATCCAATGATAGGATTATGTTAATCCATATGTACATACAGTGAGGAAGGGTGTCGCCTTGGGGTCCTGGTACTGAGTGAGGAGAGCCTCCACCGGCAGCTGCACTTTGGGTCGACTCTTCAGTCTCTTGTTGATGTGCACGAGCAGCTCCATCACCTGTGTCATATCAAAGTCATTTAATTATAATGATACGTTACTGCCTCGAAATGTATTCCATTTGCATCTTAACAGGACATAACTGAGCTCTCACATGAACTCGAGTTCTCTATTCAAAGGCAGATATGCACAATTTCCCCTGCAAGGTAAACTGATGACAGTCTCCATCACTGGAAAATTTAAGCCTTGCTGCATTTCGTCAGCTTGTTTGTGTCAGTGTAGCAGCGTGCTGCACCTGGACATGGCAGTGCCATCAAAAATCTCTGGCACAGGAAAGGAGACAAAATGCAGCAAGGCTTAAATTAGCCAATGAAGGAGTCTGACAGGAGTTATGCCTTGAGATGAAGGTGGGTAATAAAGGGATTTGAACCTAATTGATACTCGAGACAAAGAAATAGAGTTGCCCAAACCATCATATGTTTTGCAATAAAGTACAGTTTAGCCTAGAATTATTATGGTTAAAGAATAGGGCAAAATCCAAAACTGTACTTTACCGCAAACAGTTGGCGGTTGAGGCCACTATATTTCTTTCCATGAAGATTAAACTTATTGTGACTTCACCAAAGTAAATGCAAACTTTATTAAGAAAAATTTCCTGTGAACTGGATATCAACAACTAGTGATACTTCTTGTGATGTCATGACACTCATGTATTTGACGGTATGAACCAATGTTCTGTGACATCACTGGGAAAACAGTATTTCATTGCAGAATGCTGACGGCAACTTTGTCAAATCCAACCCAAACCGTGCTAGAATGTTATACCATATATTCAAATTGTTTATATTACAATCATTTGCATTTTAATTCATGTGTGTTATATTATATTTATATTCATGTAAATTATATTACTCTCATAATTGTTTAATCCATTCCACACACATTGAAGTTGTCATCTTTTGAAAAGTAATTGCCAAGAGCGTTGTTTGAGAGGCATTATAGAAGTTTGATGAAGAAGACAAAATCCATAAATTCCTTATCTGCTTAAACATTTGTGAATACAATTGAAATAAACCTTTTTTCTGATTCCCTCTTCTGTACTGTTGAGTTTGATAAGGATTGGCGTGAGGAACTTCCCGAGGGAGGTTTCCAGCTGTTCGTCTGTCTCGGCTGATCCGATACGTAGGAATACTCGCTCAACCAGAGCTGGAAAGAACAGTGACAACATTTATGCTTCAAATCAAATTTGATTACCAAATCATTTGTTACTTGGGACATTTCAAAACTACCTAGGTAAGACTTTTAGAATAACAAATAAGATGACATTCACGTAAGAAATAGTTCATAATGGCAACAGACTAAAGTCAGAGGTAAAATAATGAAGGCATGTGCTTGCTATCGAGTGCTTCTCTACATATATTATAAACATATGACTTTGTAGCATCCGGTGAGGGATTCTTAATGTGATCACTGCCCTATGCTAGGCTACATTCTGCTGTTACCGAACAAAGTTTTTGCTGTACCAATTTACATGTCTAATTGTTATTACTTTTTCTTAGAGTAACAAGACAATGAAACTACAAAATATGCATGTTGTCAGTGCTCATAATCAAGAGGTTTTCATTTGAACTCGTGGCAAAATCCAATACTAACAAACCCTTGTTTAGATTAGTGACGAGTTCATATAATGAGCGTTCTTTGTTGATAACGTCAATGTCATTTACACATTTTTTAAAATAATGAATTCACACAAAAATTCTGGCATTCAAAGTAATCATTGCGTCATAACTCACCGTGTTCATCTTGACTGGCAGAAACACCGGCCATATTCAGTTTGTCAAATTCGATTGAGCTTCTCACATGTAAAATTACTTGTCACCGTTCGATCTATACTGGTTTATACAAAAACCCAAAAGTACCCAAAATGGATTAAGATTCGGAATTTTTCTTTAGTTTTAAACCAATTCTGTCAAAACATTCAATTCAAACACTAGAATGAAATTATATTATCGTTCAAATCAAAATAAAAGAGAATACGAACACGAAATTTAAATAATCTAAGCCAATATATCTAATATATTTTCGTTAAAAGAAATATGGCTAAATTTGTACCACCTACTAGAATCACTTTTGGTAAGTCGTTATATCTGCGTAAAATAACAATACGTATTATAATAGTGTGATGAATACACGCATATTCATTAATTAACAAACTAAAAATAAATCTGTTTTATTAAAGTTCTACATCTAGCAAATACACAAACTAATGTGAACATATTAACGACAATCGTAATCGGGGTCAAACAGGAAGTGAGTTTGTTATGATTTGTCAGCTGACAAGAGTTCCATTTCAAAAGGATTATTGGCGATGACAGAGGAACTAATACAAATATGAACCCAAGTAATATGCAGACGTTGAGAAGGCGGTCCCCTAGCCCCAAAGGTCGACGAACACTCAGTCACAGCCAAGTTGATGCGAGGAGATCGGAACCAGGGGATGTTCAGGGGACTGAGTCTGTTCATGAAGGAGGAACAGGAAGAAATTTCAGTGAAAGACACACTTATCACGGGCCTTGTCATCATTACGATCATGACAGGTCCAGGCCGAGAGGCAAGTCTTTCAACTTGGGCAGGAGAAATGGTATGATATTTTCTACTTTTAAAAGTGAATGTCAAATTTTAAAAATAAAGTTTAAGGTGATTTATAAATGAACAAATATAATATTCATGGACATACATCTATTAGGGTGCCAGTGGTTTCGTAGAGGAAACCTGTTCGTAGAGACCGATTACTCGTAGAGGCAACAGGTTCGTAGATACTAGTTTCGCAGAGACTTATAAAAAGTACATTTAAAGACATAGTTTGTCATGTTTTGTGTATTGTGAATGTTTATTATGGATTTTGATGTAATATTTTGTATAATTGATGTGTTATGTCTTGTTTTAAGGAATACAAAACTACAAATATAAATCTATGCTGTCAATGAAGAATATTTTATTTATTATCGACGCTGAAGCGTCGTAAAATCACCCGGTTGTCTTCCACAATGTATTTCACACATTCATACAACAAAACATATATTAATATAACGGTGTATATTTGAAGCACATAATTTAATTTGTCTTTCATTTAATGAAATGCATTTCACACATTCGTACAACAAACCATATATTAACCCTTACGTTGCGTATATATATTTTACCATTTTTAGCCCCTGTGGCGGAATTTACAGGCTCGCAGCTCGCAGCAGTAGTTTGAGCTTAGGCACTAACGAGCTCTGCTGGCGGAATTTCCAGGCGGCGATTCCGGTACCGTTTTTACGAAATATACCGCATCTACATGGCGAATAAGGACTATATACGGGCGTTCAATACAAATTCAAGTAGCGACACCCGTACACAAATGGCTAATTCACACCCGAAACTTTGAATGAATTTTCTATGTTTTTTGGTTTTTATTCTATTACTTTCGAAAGATTGTCTTTAATTCGGGCCTCGTAACATCATAAATACCAAACAAAAAAAATCCATTTATATACGGAATTGAAGACAAGATGTCTAGCTTCACAATGATATAAAAATTATTAGAATGCGACCTTTGGTTATAATTCTATAGCTATGTAAAGTTTGTCTTTATTTCCACCTATCAAATCGTAAATACTTACTACATGTATGCGGCATTGCGAACGGTCGTTCATCGCACTTTTCCAAGAAATCATAATCTCGAACCAGTTGACAAATAAGCACATGTCAACCCAAATATGGTTATGTTGTTTGACCTTTCAAATAAAAGCTAACCTCAAACCATAACTGATGAAAATATGTTGATTAGTTTGTGTGCCGTTTGGTTTCACATGCCTCTCAGAAAGGTAAAATTGTATCTTTATTTCTGTGAATAAATCTGCGCATTTTATATAGAATAAAAGATTATTCTTTTCGGTTTATTGTGATATAAAAATTATGAAAATGCATTCAGTATTTTAGCCGTGATAAATGTTTTAGAAGTTGTGAAAATCGCCGATTGTTTCAAAATTTATGAAGTGTAAACATGACCTTTTTCACAGCGATTGCTGTGTCTTTATTATTTTTTTGAGATTTTCTAATTTTATATGGGAATGTAGTCCATTGTTTCCCCTTTATTTTGCCGTATTGTTTTTTGAAAACAAACAAGTCGCTCACATGATATGAAGTGCGGGAGTAAGGCGATTTGCCGATTTTTTCCCCGTCTCGCAGATAGCAGTCTCGGGCGAGACAAACCCGACGCAATACAAACACGTGGGCGAAAATAGCCTCAAGCGAAATAAGGCTTCGGAGCGGAGCACGACAAAATTGGCCTTTTGTAAAGCTAATTATCGGTGCGTTACGGGTCAACAATGCACACGCAATTTGGTGTGAATTTTACTTGATATTTCGACCGGACATTCACACAGACTCGTTATCGTGGCTAACTGCGAGATGTATGTAAACAAGTTTTCATGTGGCGATATACGGACACACTTCGTCTCGCATTTCGCCTGGGGGGCAAATATAATTATTACTGACCCGGTAAATGCACAGTCTGATTTAAATCGACCTTGTTCCGAGGAATAAAATGTGCAAAATTATGCATCTGCCGGGATACGAACAGGTTCTGTAGATTCCTCGCCACAAGGTCTGAGAACACCCCGTATAGGCGCATGTTCCGAACCAGTTTAGCACACCCAAAGCCCAGTCAAATAGCTGACCAATCACAACGTAGTTTTTAAACGGTCACTGTTTTGAAAGCATTCGGAACAGATCAAAGGATAACTGTTTGGAGTTATCTGCCCCTAGCTTCTCGCACCGAAAGCATTTGTTGGGCGTTTTTTGATTGGCTACCTGACATTGCGCTCGAACACGCCAGTCTACGGGGTGTTTTCAGACGGTTTGGCGTGGAACCTACTACCGAGTTCGTATCCCGGTAGATGCACTATTTAGCAATTTTTTTCCCACGGAAAACCGTCGATTTTAATCAGACTGGGTAAATGCACTAAGTCCAACGTACGGGTCTCGCCAAGGGTTCTAACATTTTTCTCTATGAGCCTCCCGGATAATTACGGGACCCGCAAGTTAAGGGTTAATATAACAATAGCAATCAACATCAGCACTGTAATCAACATCAGCACTGTAATCAACATCAGCACTGTAATCAACATCAGCACGGTAATCAACATCAGCACAATATCAGCTCAATATCACTGAATATTCTCTGAATATTCTCTCCTATGTAGCATTTCTCAGGAAGGGGTAGGTCCGTTGATACGAGAGATCTCACAGAGGAGCTGTGACACGGTGATTGTACCCTCCTGAAACTCCTGAAATGAATGTATGTGGTCAACTTGTGGTTTATATATAACTGTACTGTTGTGGATTACTTTAATTTGTCTATTCAACACCGGAACAGATTATAAGCAATAAGCTGGTAGTGAGATTTTTTATTGTACATTACTCTGTCGGTGACTTACCCGTTTCATCTTCTCCGCATCCATTTATCATCGGCAATTGAAATCCTGCAATATAATCATACTTAGCCTACCTGTTTTCTTTATTTATCTCAAATGAACTTTAATAACTATTTATTAACCATTTTTTTACTCTCTACGAACCTGTCTCTACAGACCGTAAAAAATCCAATCTACGAACCTGTTTCATCTACGAATAAACCTACACCCCATCTATTAACATTTATGATAGATGATCACATAAATTTTATCATTTTATGAAATCGGGGAATATATAATGAAACATGATAATTCTAATGATATCAAATTGGGAGCAGCTTTAGAAGCCCTCAATTGATTTAAAACATGCTTTATATATGAGCTTGTGACTTTGTCGCCTAGAGTCTTTTATCATTAATTATATAAGGCGCTATAAAAATTTGCATATTATTATTATTTATGCTGTCGAAGGCAGTATAGGCCTATAGAGAGAAGCATGTGATAGCGAGCGGATCTTCATAAGGGGAGACATTTTAGATGAAAATAGAGGTAATTTTCATGTTTACGGAAGAAGTAATTTATTGAAGCTTAAAATTGCAATTTACAAAATCTGGGAAAAACTACCAGCCCAAAAATTATATATTGTGAACTTAATGAAGGGATAGTTTCTATTTCCTTTAGGATTATATCACAATTATGCTTGCAAAGAATTAATCACAAGAATCAATCCTGATAACACAAGCACAAGTATTTGATGAGGAAAAGTACACACTAACAACAAACAAGAAGTAGTTTCAGGGTTCCTAAAAAATTGTCTTCCCACTTTCTCTTCAAACAGAGGATGCTCCCTTCAGATTTCCGATCATAACCTTGTTCTTGGGCTGACTTCGCTAGCACCAGCAGGCGGGATATTGCAGTGGTTAGCGCGTTTGGCTTCGGATCAAGGGGTCCAGGGGCACGGCAACTTTATCTGCAGTAGAGAACTGTTCTACACGCAGTAAGGTTTGGGTGCAATGCTACACTGAATTTCAGTGCAGTACCACCCATGGTTCGCTAGTTCCAGACATTGATCGCAGATTTCATGGCAATGCATAGCCACATCGTGTTGCAGGCTTTCTTCCTGCAATAATACTAGCAGCCGTGATATAAGTGAAATACTCTTGAAAGCAGCGTTAAACCCTAACTCACCTCATTTTGGATTTATGTACATCTGTATGTATGCACCTTTGTATTGTAATATAAATTGCTTGCCTGTATCTTAACCCTTACGTTGCGTATATATATTTTACCATTTTTAGCCCCTGTGGCGGAATTTACAGGCTCGCAGCTCGCAGCAGTAGTTTGAGCTTATTCACTAACGAGCTCTGCTGGCGGAATTTCCAGGCGGCGATTCCGGTACCGTTTTTACGAAATATACCGCATCTACATGGCGAATAAGGACTATATTCGGGCGTTCAATACAAATTCAAGTAGCGACACCCGTACACAAATGGCTAATTCACACCCGAAACTTTGAATGAATTTTCTATGTTTTTTCGTTTTTATTCTATTACTTTCGAAAGATTGTCTTTAATTCGGGCCTCGTAACATCATAAATACGAAACGAAAAAAATTCCATTTATATACGGAATTGAAGACAAGATGTCTAGCTTCACAATGATATAAAAATTATTAGAATGCGACCTTTGGTTATAATTCTATAGCTATGTAAAGTTTGTCTTTATTTCCACCTATAAAATCGTCAATACTTACAACATGTATGCGGCATTGCAAACGGTCGTTCATCGCACTTTTCCAAGAAATCATAATCTCGAACCAGTTGACAAATAAGCACATGTCAACCCAAATATGGTTATGTTGTTTGACTTTTCAAATAAACGCTAACCTCGAACCATAACTGATGAAAATATGTTGATTAGTTTGTGTGCCGTTTGGTTTCACATGCCTCTCAGAAAGGTAAAATTGTATCTTTATTTCTGTGAATAAATCTGCGCATTTTATATAGAATAAAAGATTATTCTTTTCGGTTTATTGTGATATAAAAATTATGAAAATGCATTCAGTATTTTAGCCGTGATAAATGTTTTAGAAGTTGTGAAAATCGCCGATTGTTTCAAAATTTATGAAGTGTAAACATGACCTTTTTCACGGCGCTTGCTGTGTCTTTATTATTTTTTTGAGATTTTCTAATTTTATATGGGAATGTAGTCCATTGTTTCCCCTTTATTTTGCCGTATTTTTTTTTGAAAACAAACTATTCGCTCACATGATATGAAGTGCGGGAGTAAGGCGAGTTAGCGATTTTTTCCCCCGTCTCGTCTCGGCAGATAGCAGTCTCGGGCGAGGCAAACCCGAGGCAATACAAACACGTGGGTGAAAATAGCCTCAAGCGAATTAATGCTTCGGGGGCTAAGCCCGACAAAATTGGCCTTTTGTAAAGCTAATTATCAATGCGTTACGGGTCAACAATGCACACGCAATTTGGTGTGAATTTTACTTGATATTTCGACCGGACATTCACACAGACTCGTTATCGTGGCTATCTGCGAGATGTATGTAAACAAGTTTTCATGTGGCGATATACGGACACACTTCGTCTCGCATTTCGCCTGGGGGGCAAATATAATTATTACTGACCCGGTAAATGCACTAAGTCCAACGTACGGGTCTCGCCAAGGGTTCTAACATTTTTCTCTATGAGCCTCCCGGATAATTCCGTCGCCCGCATGTTAAGGGTTAAAATATGGAAATTAAAAAAAAACACACAAAAAAACTCATCTTTCAGCTGCTATGTCAATCGAGTGACTCAAAGATCTTAGCATTATACCTAATTAGTTTAGCTAATAAGCAAATGTCCTTCGAACATGTCTATGTAAATATTCTGAATAATACAAATGAACTTTTTTCAGTTTTTCTCTGATTTGGTCTTCTTTATTTATCAGCATGTTTATGATAAAATGTTCCCACAAAATCAAATAGCATAATTTCAGGGAAAACCAAACAAAAGAGAAAATGCATTATGATGTGCCAAAAACAGTGACCTTTAATATCTGAATTTTGGCCTCAAGTTGCTATAATTCTTTTAGCCCACGTGGCTGAATATTTGGACCCCCAAGCTCGCCGCCAGGTTTTGCCTTAGGTACTTATTGGCACCACTAACCGAACTTCCCGAATAAGGAATCTTGAGCTGTCTAACTGATGTGAGTTGCTGCCTAGACTATCTCATCAGTAATAATGCGCTGTGAGAAAAAATCCCAAGGTTGTGGGATATATGAATGAACTATTTTCATCCCGGACTAAACCGGAATCCACAAGTTAAACTGGTAAAGAAATATTCATAGAGATTATTTACCGAGGAAGTGTGTCATATGACTTTTACGAAACGAGTTTCGTAAAAGTCATATGGCACACTTTCGAGTGTAATATTTCTTTATTACCCATTCTATTCCATTTGATTCGTGTCAAAATAGTCAGGAAACGGACTACTTCTCTTGCGATGACAAGCTACATTGACGTCACGAACAATCATTTAATGACGTCACAGACGACAAAATACGGGAAGTCGCGATGAAACAATGGTTGCTAGGCAAAACTGATATGTGCACATGTGCTCATATCAATAATATTAACTCAATTATTTTTAACCATTTGGGTAATAAATTTAAATATTAAATAGTTTATTTTAGAGAAAGATGTGATATAATGAAAATAGTGTAATGTTCAGGAAACATAATTTCATCAAGAAAATATCAAAATTCATAATTCTTCTTTTGAAATTTAGGTAATTATTCATACCATATTATGCACAAGCGGAAAGTATAAATTGCAAATAAACTGACAATTAAGATAAGAGTTGAATAGCAAGTTTCTTTCAATGCTGTATAAAATTACCTAATGTCGTTTTAACCCAAGAAAATATACAGAACAGTGAATATGTATCCTTAGGCGTTTTTGTACATGTATAAATGAGAGTTGAAGTGTTAAGGGCATGTTGAACTGTTATGTGTTTGGGTATGTTTACTTTAATCATTTTCAATTTGTTAATGCTATAAACTCATCATTATTCAATTTCTATATGTCAGTGATTTTACAGGTAGACTAACATTTCAAAGTTCCATGCGAAGGACAAAAGAAATAGAATAATATTTTCATGAATTATAATGTAAACCCTTAACCCTTACGTTGCGTATATATATTTTACCATTTTTAGCCCCTGTGGCGGAATTTACAGGCTCGCAGCTCGCAGCAGTAGTTTGAGCTTAGGCACTAACGAGCTCTGCTGGCGGAATTTCCAGGCGGCGATTCCGGTACCGTTTTTACGAAATATACCGCATCTACATGGCGAATAAGGACTATATACGGGCGTTCAATACAAATTCAAGTTGCGACACCCGTACACAAATGGCTAATTCACACCCGAAACTTTGAATGAATTTTCTATGATTTTTCGTTTTTATTCTATTACTTTCGAAAGATTGTCTTTAATTCGGGCCTCGTAACATCATAAATACCAAACTAAAAAAATTCATTTATATACGGAATTGAAGACAAGATGTCTAGCTTCACAATGATATAAAAATTATTAGAATGCGACCTTTGGTTATAATTCTATAGCTATGTAAAGTTTGTCTTTATTTCCACCTATAAAATCGTCAATACTTACAACATGTATGCGGCATTGCAAACGGTCGTTTATCGCACTTTTCCAAGAAATCATAATCTCAAACCAGTTGACAAATAAGCACATGTCAACCCAAATATGGTTATGTTGTTTGACTTTTCAAATAAACGCTAACCTTGAACCATAACTGATGAAAATATGTTGATTAGTTTGTGTGCCGTTTGGTTTCACATGCCTCTCAGAAAGGTAAAATTGTATCTTTATTTCTGTGAATAAATCTGCGCATTTTATATAGAATAAAAGATTATTCTTTTCGGTTAATTGTGATATAAAAATTATGAAAATGCATTCAGTATTTAGCCGTGATAAATGTTTTAGAAGTTGTGAAAATCGCCGATTGTTTCAAAATTTATGAAGTGTAAACATGACCTTTTTCACGGCGCTTGCTGTGTCTTTATTATTTTTTTGAGATTTTCTAATTTTATATGGGAATGTAGTCCATTGTTTCCCCTTTATGTTGCCGTATTTTTTTTTTAAAACAAACAATTCGCTCACATGATATGAAGTGCGGGAGTAAGGCGAGTTAGCGATTTTTTTCCCCGTCTCGCGAGATGCGAGGCAGATAGCAGTCTCGGGCGAGGCAAACCCGAGGCAATACAAACACGTCGGTGAAAATAGCCTCAAGCGAATTAATGCTTCGGGGGCTAAGCCCGACAAAATTGGCCTTTTGTAAAGCTAATTATCAATGCGTTACGGGTCAACAATGCACACGCAATTTGGTGTGAATTTTACTTGATATTTCGACCGGACATTCACACAGACTCGTTATCGTGGCTATCTGCGAGATGTATGTAAACAAGTTTACATGTGGCGATATACGGACACACTTCGTCTCGCATTTCGCCTGGGGGGCAAATATAATTATTACTGACCCGGTAAATGCACTAAGTCCAAAGTACGGGTCTCGCCAAGGGTTCTAACATTTTTCTCTATGAGCCTCCCGGATAATTACGGGACCCGCAAGTTAAGGGTTAACTTGCGAATCCCGGAATTATCCGGGAGGGCTATAAGCAAGTCAGAGGTACCTCATTTCGGATCCCGGGTCCAATACATAGAAATAATTCACGGCAGACTCTCAGTTTACAAGCCGTGATACCGGGTCCCGAGTCAATTGTGTCCGTGAGTCGCTCCATGAGAATGGCTGTATTTACGCTCCGCGGTTAGCCGTGACAATGAAGCTTTGGTCAGTGTCTGGTCTGAATGTCCAGCAAAATTCACACCAATTTGCGTGTGCATTGTTGACCCGTAACGCATCGATAATTAGCTTTACAAAAGGCCAATTTTGTCGTGCTCCGCCCCGAAGCGTAATTACGCTTGAGGCTATTTTCACCCATGTGTTTGCATTGCCTTGGGTTTGCCTCGCCCGTACCTGCTATCTGCCTCGCATCTCGCGAGACGGGAAAAAAATCGCTAACTCGCCTTACTCCCGCACTTCATATCATGTGAGCGAATTGTTTGTTTTCAAAAACAAATACGGCAAAATAAAGGGGAAACAATGGACTACATTCCCATATAAAATTAGCAAATGTCAAAAAAATAAGCAAGCGCCGTGGAAAAGGGCACGTTTACACTTCGACAATCCCTTTAACAATCAACTTCTTGCACATTTATCACGGCTAAAATACTGAAAGCATTTTCATATTTTTTATATCACAATAAACCGAAAAGAATAATCTTTTATTCTATATAAAATTCGCATATTTATTCACAGAAATAAAGATACAATTTTACCTTTCTGAGAGGCATGTGAAACCAAACGGCACACAAACTAATCAACATATTTTCATCAGTTATGGTTCGAGGTTAGCTTTTATTTGAAAGGTCAAACAACATAACCATATTTGGGTTGACATGTGCTTATTTGTCAACTGGTTCGAGATTATGATTTCTTGGAAAAGTGCGATGAACGCCCGTTCGCAATGCCGCATACATGTAGTAAGTATTTACGATTTGATAGGGAAATAAAGACAAACTTTACATAGCTATAGAATTATAACCAAAGGTCGCATTCTAATAATTTTTATATCATTGTGAAGCTAGACATCTTGTCTTCAATTCCTTATATAAATTTTCGTTTCGTATTTATGATGTTACAAGGCCCGAATTAAAGACAATCTTTCGAAAGTAATAGAATAAAAACGAAAAATCATAGAAAATTCATTCAAAGTTTCGGGTGTGAATTAGCTATTTGTGTACGGGTGTCGCTACTTGAATTTGTATTGAACGCCCGTATATAGTCCTTATTCGCCATGTAGATGCGGTATATTTTGTAATAATGGTACCAGAATTGCCGCCTTGAAATTCCGCCAGCAGAGCTAGTTAGTGCCAAAGGCCAAACTACTGCTGCGAGCTGCGAGCCTGTAAATTCCGCCACAGGAGATAAAATTGGTAAAATATATATACGCAACGTAAGGGTTAAAATTCCACTAGCATTTAATTAATGTTTAATTTTTCTTGTTAACTACAAATGTTGAACTGATGAAGAAGTACTTATTTCAGCAAAACAACGTGGTACTGTCCGTTTAAGAACTTTTTTTATGGATTTACAACTTCTTTATTCTGTTTAGGCAACGTTTCAACATCTAATGTCGTTGTCTCCACCTGCTTGACAACGATAATAGTATCTATGTCGAAATGTCACCTACACAGAATAAAGAAGTTGTATATCCATAAAAAAAAGTTCTTAAAGGGGCAGAAGCACGTTTTTTCGCTGAAATAAGTCGATGAAATGTATTTGAAAATAATGTCACCAATAGTAAAAGAACTTCTCTCTTCAGAAAATCAAGTTTAAAATTAATGTAAATGGTTCCATAAAGCCGTGGCAATAATTTTTTGTCATTCGAAATAATAAAATGTGTTCACAATAAAATGGCTGCCATGCAATTTTTGCTTTATACGCAACACCGTTATTGCCAATGCGGATAATTGGTTTGTGTACTAAGATATTTTATCCTCTAAAGTAAATAGAAATGGCATATTGGTACTATCATTCTAAATGGGAAATTTTAAAAAATAAAATTTTCAAAAAACATGCTTCTACAAATGTTAAATATGAAGAATTCATGAAATTGTCTTTATGAGCTATTGAGTAAAATTGGGAGTAATATACATATATATTTCACTGTTGTATTAATTTAAATTATCTTGATTTAATTAAAATTTCAAATGATATTATTTCATATTCTAATTAGATTAAAGAAGTACCGGTACTTAACTGACACTAGAGACTATTATCAAGACGTGTGTACAAGTGTCAGTGAGTTTGATTGATAGGGAAGAGATAGTGTAGAGTTGGGTCGTATTACATCACATGACCTACTGAAAGATCACATGACCTGGAGAGCATAAAGTTTGTCTCCGAATGAGTGCTGTCATGTAACAGTCCAGTGTCACTTTCACCTGAGTTTTACACCTGATGATAAACCTTAATTAACAGCAGCTCAGGTAAATATCAAATTAATCAGAAATTTTTAATGCTTTCTATTGACCCTTTGGACCAAGATATATATGTGTCTATGTTAGTGAATGTTAATTGTGACCAGCAATTAACACTCAGGTGTCATATTCTTACCTTTAATTAGCAGCAGCTCAGCTAATGTCAATTAGTCAGAAAATTTTAATGTTTATTTTCTGACCCTTTGGATCTAGAGCAATGTCTATGTTAGTGAATGTTAATTGTGACCAGAAATGAACCCCCCCCCCCCCCCCCCCCTTAAAAAAATGGAATAAATATGGAAATGCTTTTTGGGTAAAAGGTATCATATGATCTTTTCCAGTTCTCATACGCAGAAGTAAACATCAACTTTGATTTCCAACAATTCTTCAAAGATTTATGATGAAAATTTATATAATAGACATGTCAATAGCAAAATGCCAATGTTATTGACAATTGTCTCATTAATTTACCAGTGTTGTGAGTGGCTAAACATTGTGTATTTATGCGGAAAGATAACAAGTTTTATATTTCACATGGAGCAACAGGTGTATGCAGTTTGATACACGCTGTATATTTAGAACAGTAAATTACTCTCATTAGTTTTGACTGAAGGCATGATTATTCATATTGTGATCTAATTTTAGCCGCATATAAAAATATATGATATTGTGGGTTTTTGTTTTGATAGGCATTTTAGAATTCCTTCATTTGGTTTGATTAACACGTTAGCTACTGAATCTAAGTGTCCAGTTTACAGGAATCAGTCCCAGAATATCGTGCAGGTAAAGGGTTAAAAGCCTGGGCCTAGATTTTCGAAGCTCTCTTAGCACTAAAACAGAGTCATAAACAGAGTCATAACCCCAGATGGAATACATTCCGATCTGAATCAGTTGTAAATTGGACATATAAATAACCTGTGTTACTCATCTTCTTAGTCTGAATGGTGGAACACATGGGTAATTCACTTGATGTAATGGCGGGCTTAAATTGGACGAATAACATTACAGCTAGTTTTAACTAGAATGATTGAGGAATAAATTCATCGAAATTCTGGAATCTGTTTGAAACATTTGAAATGGGTAAAGTAAACAATTTGACTTTGATAATGTATGTCTACTCTTTGTTCATTTTTGTTTTCGACCATGATAATGATCAGTGGCTTTCCATAACTAGGTCACTTAGTGTAATGAGTGAGGGGGATCATACAAGGACTGATCATCCAATCTGTGATCAAACTCCTTAACCCACTTTTCCCACTGTAGCAGCTTTTGATACTAGTTTAACTCACATATCTGTATTTGTAACCCTTCTCCTAAAAATGCAATAATATTCAGGGAGAGAACTGACACCCCTGACTAATCCCAAACATAGCCCTTTGTTACAGAGTTATGCCTGTAAGTTGGTCAACCAGGAATTAAGAAATAAAGTTCCCTGTACCCCAATGTGTTTTGTAATAAAGTATAGTTTTGCCCTGAACTATTATAGTTAAAGTATGAGGACGGTAGTCCGAGTACTTTGACGTTATAATAGTGCAGGGCAAAACTATACTTTATTACAAAACACATTGGGGTACAGTGAACTTTATTACTTTTCTTAGATAACCCATAACACAACATTCTGCTTTGAGTAATGTTGCAAGAAAAATAAAGTTTACTTCCTTAATATTAATAATCCATGATCAGGGCCAACTGACGAGCCGTGCGACAACAGCAACTATGACGTCATTGTTCTGTTGTGACGTCATAGTGGTTCCTGGGGTTGTCTAATGCGGATTTCGTCATTTGGTTCAAGTACAAATGTAGCTTAAAATTTAAGACTAGTTCGGATACAAAAGAACACATTCCTTCAATAATTGTTATAACAACGCTACCGTTGTTTTAGGACATTATTTATTGCAGAAAACACAGTCTTTTCAACTGTCCTCTTTCGTTGGGTTACCATGGGCACACGTGTCTACGAAGGGAGCGGAAACGTCATTCAATTGTTACGTCATCACAAAAACTATACCTTTATCGTCTGATAAAGTACTTTTATTTCGATTGTTCCAGCCGCTAGGCATCTTAGAATGGTTCATAACCAAGTCATTCAACAGATAAAGTTCTTTCTCAGAAGCATGTCATTAATATTCCACTAGTATCAGTCATCCCCATGGTCAAGATGTTTTATCAGAACACTTCAATCTTATTCCACTTTTGTGGTTTCCTCTATTGAAGAGCTGTCGAGTATGGCTAACATTGAGAGTGCTTCAGTTCATGGCAGCATCAATCAGCACAATGATGGCCATACTCACGCCCACTTTGAGCCTGAGTCAACGCCAACAACTCAACAACCACCGCGAATACGCAGAGTGCCCTCCCTTTACACTCCAGGAATGGAGGACAGGTTGCGGAGGAGACTCAAAGTGTTCTTTATGGACCCCTGCTCAAAGTTCCGGGCCAAGCGGCAGTGGCCCTGGAAACTCTCGCTTCAAATACTGAAGATTATCCTCGTCACCATTCAGGTAAGGATTCTACCTTCTGAGTCCAGTTACGCAGAGGCCTAAATTATGTTAACTCACTAACCCAGAATACACACCTACAGCAGGGTGCTATCTGGGGATACATAATACATAAACACTGTGTAATTAAGTTTTTCATGTCACTAAGGATTCTTGCCTCCTTAGTCCAGTTACAAGGAATCCTAAGTTACCGTAACTCACTAAGTTAGGCTAAGAGCATCCTCGATAATCCAGCGCTATTGTTCCGATAAATCTACACACAAGCGCTGGAAAACAGTAAGGGTATTTATCCCTAACCTAGTTACCTCCCTTGCGTCCATGTTATCCAATCAGAAACGAAACGCAGACACTATCTGCGTAAACAACTCGACCAATCAAAACGCATCACTACCGTTGTTTATAGAAACAAACATGGCTCACTCACTCGATTACGATAAAATTTGTAACAAATTCAGCGTAGAAAACCTGACAGAAACTCAAAATAAAGTTTAAAGAAGTCTGTACGTGAGAAGGGTGTATTCATGTCCATCAAAACGGGTTGACGTAAATGATTAAAATCCCTGTGCTGTGCTGTGCTACTGCGAAAGCCAAGATCCTGACACGAGAGTGCTTGTTATTTCACCCTTGATTTCAAGTGATCTCATTGGTTGTTAGAAAGCAAGCGTTTCGCTGAGTCATTGCGAAGGGAGGTAACTAGGTTAAGGATAAATACCCTCACTGTTTTCCAGCGCTTGTGTGTAGATTTATCGGAACAATAGCGCTGGATTATCGAGGATGGGCTAAGAGCAATGAAGACGGCATTAAAGGAAGGCTGAAATAAATTATTTTCTACTGAATTCTTAACTGCAATTGGTTCATTAGACTATTTTGTGAAAAACGAGACCAAAAAAAAATCCATATGTTGTTCCTATATTAAACTAGAGCGACTTAAAAACACCGAAAAACATCGTCTGCTTTTCAACCGTGACAAAAAAACAAAAATGGGGCGGGGCTTAGAGAGTTGGAAGATACCGGAAGTGACATACGTGAAGGGACGGGGTGTAAACATTCGCTTACTATTTACAATGGCAAACACTGGGGAATCGGTCAGTTAATCTGTTATATCTACGCTTTGCAATAATGCCACATCGCTGTTCTGCTGTAAACTGTTCGAGTAATGTTAGTTATCAAGTTTCACTTTACAAATGTACCAAAATATCATTATATATATCAAATATAATTGATATAACTAGTGAGAGATGGTGGATTCATAGACTTTCGTAGTCCTATGATAAATCAATGCTAATGATATATAAGATGACAAAATGAAACCAAGATATGATAGTTGAGACAACGAAATCAGATAGTCGGTGTTGTTGTTATTTTTTGTTAGAGAAGGTTTGTGTTTAAATAAAACAAGAAACGTGAGATAAGCACGCCACGAATCCACCTACGAAAACATCGCATCCCAATGTTACATTTTACGATTTAGTTATCACTTATTACACTAAAACATTCAGAATCTAATAGATAATAAGATAATGTTTTCAATAAAATGTGTGGTTAATCAAATATAATCAAATAAACATCGTATTAAATTGACATTTCATCAAGAGTGTCAATTAATGTAAGAAACTTACCTTATAAACGTATCCTAAAGGACAATGTGAATATCCAAATGCACATTAGACACAAAATGTAAACCTATAATTTCATCAATGACAGTACTTGGAAACAGAAGATGGTCAAATAATAACCCTCTTTCAGCAAAAGTTTTTTTGCAAATGGCAAGATAGAAAACCAAATAGTTATGACGATTTTACACTAAAAGTAATTTCATTGGCTGACAACATCTAGACTGAATGTCGCGTTAATGTTTATTGCGTATTTCCTTTGTGTCACCAAGACAGGACGTTTGACAATAAACATGTATGACATGCTGGTCACCGACTTGTCATTTGTTATATAATTGAATCGGTCCAGTAAACTTGTTATCTGTACAAACATAATTACACTCCTTCCTTCCCACATATATATACTCAGCTTCTTAATTGCGTAAACTAATTTGCTGTAACAACACTACTCCACTTTGATCTGGAAGAAACATCTACACGGTCCGCTAAACTGAGAATTGTGTGTTGATGTGGAGAAGTGACACATAAAAGCTATCAGACTATTAATTAAACTATTTCGTTTTCATTAATGAGATGTGCATTAAAATGCTTCTGGTAACATAATTCTTTTATTCGATAATGTTCGTTGTCTATATCAATCTGTGTATCAAAATGTATATGTTTAGCGTGTACAATAGAGCCATCTTCATGTAAATTTCATTGAGCTTATTGACCAATCCAGTTCATTTATTTATTCATGAAAGTGAAGTGAAAATGGTTTGCATTGCATTACATCATACATAGAATATCTTAATTGACAAACTTAAAATACAGTAATCTTTTATATTAAATACACAATGTTATTTATAAATCTGCAATGTTGTCTCGCTTGTTTGAACAGTCAATCGTTCAGTGTATATGAAATTATACCTACCATATATATTTATTTATTAATACATACAAAACAAAATTAACATGCCGATTATTCAACATAATTTGATCAATTGATGCTACTTAATCTCTCTTCACCCGATTCCCGCGATAATCTTCTTCCCTTGTTTGAGTGTCACTTGAACTGTCATACTTTCCCTTCTAGTTCCGCGATTAATTGCTACAAACATACTATACAAAAGCGCAGAATGCACCCTAATTAAGCACGCCCCAGTTGTTGTAACCATATGAAATCGCTAGTTGAATAGTTAAGTAATCCGTTTATCGAAAATTGGGGTTGTTTTGATGAAGTTTTCTATCTTATATGAGAAGTTTAAAAGTGGGGGAAACGCGTTAAATTATGATTAGCGGCCATGATGAGGCTCCTCCACGTACGTCACAACACGATACGCTTCAGCGACCACCCCCGCCCACTTTCATTCTGGTCGCCGGGGCTTAATTAGGCATTTTTTTAAAAAGCCGTATATAAGTAATTTATGGGTCGATTTCAGAAATTTAAAATCGAGCAATTGTCAATTTGAATCCCCTTTTCAAAGAATCCGAATGTGACCATATGTCATTTCATCTAACCTTTAATACTGCTTTAGTGTTAAGGTTGTTTTGTGCAACTGAACCCTGGAGCTCCTTTTCACAAAGCAACTTTTCCTTACCTTAAGTTAAACTCCAATTCTTTAAACATTGCACTTTTAACTTACAAATACCTCACCATTTCGTGAAAGGGTTCACTGAAATCTTTGTTTCACACAACAATTCATGTTTTTGTATTAATTGTAATAAAAATAGTATTTCTTTATTGTTGCAGCTGAATATATTTGGACAGCAGAGGTCCACAATTGTGCAATACTTTGAGCGGAACAGAATTGCATTTAAACACATTCTGTTGGAGGGATGGGATGCAAGTCATGAAACCATGCCGTATCCCCCGGCAACCGGTCAATACGCACTATATACTAGGACAGCTATGATAAGTCACCTCAACAACGCCATGGAAATGGTGAGATTGTATCCTGTCTGATTAAAAATCTACCTTGTTCCAAGGAATACACTTTACAAAATAATACATCTTGCGGGATACAAACAGGTTCTGTAGATTCCTCTCCACAAGGTCTGAGGACACCCTATATAGGTGCGTGTTCTGTACCAATTAAGCGCAGACAAACCCAGTCAAAATGCTGACCAATCCATCATGGCTATTAAGTGGTCATCATTTTGAAAGCAATCGGAACAGACGAAAGGATAGCTGTTTAGGGTTATTTGCCACAAGCTTCACACACTGAAAGCTTTTGTTGGAGGTCTTGTGAATGGTTAACTGAAATGCGTCAAAACATTCTAGCATACAGGCTGTTATCAGCTGGTTGTGTGAGAAAACCTCCGAACGATACGAGTTCGTATCCCAGTAGATGCACTATTTTGCAAATTTTATTCCTCGGAAAATGGTCGATTTTAATCAGACTGAGATTTTATCCTCACTGAGTCTGATATCTCTGTAAAGGGAAAGTATGGTCAGAGGTATTTTTGTGGAGTCCAAATTCGAGTATATTCATTGTATTTCCATACATGATAAACTATGTAACAGCGTGTCCAGGAATATAATGAGATAATCTAGTGTTATATTTCTTCACTATCTAAATGGCAAGTATTTCTAATGCATTCAGCCTAGGGAGCTGCGCCAATTTACGTCTATCAGAGGGGTATTGAAAGTAAAACTAGTTTAACTATTGATTGTTGGACCTCGATTTCTGTCGAGGCGAAATGGTCATGTGGTAAGCTGTTGGTACAGTCAATGCTGGCGATGGTTGCCTTACTCTGAGGGCGTGGATTCGAATCTCGCATGGGACTTGCCCCGCAAAAGTACAAGAATTTGTACTACTGAAGGTAGTGTTATCCCAAATATAACCATGTTATATTTCTTCACTATCTAAATGGCAAGTATTTTCAATGAAACTTGTTTAGATGTGCCTTTTGGGGTTTTCAACTAACTCAGATTTTTTAGCTCATCAGGCCAGATGGGCTTATGGTATGGGCTTATCGCTGTAATGAAATACACTGTTCCTTTTAAAAAATGCCTTGGTTGCACTGTCCTGATGATTAAATGCACAAAGTGTACCATTTATTTGTTTATTTGGATACTGTCCATAGTTCCACCTGTTTGTTGGTTTCACTGTGAGACATTAGAAAATCTCAATCGCCTTTTTGTTTTCACTCTCAGTATTACAAGATTCCAGATGTTTCGCTGGGATCTTTTCACCTACATCGAGACAAGAACGGAACAATATTACCAATCAGGTTCTGTCGCAAGACGTATGTGGAAGGAGAGATCTTCACCAACGGTTCCTTCGTCATCGACCCGAACACTGTCTACTGTAAGTTGTCTTCGGTAATGTCAATGAGGCCCTGAAGAAATAGAAATATGATACACATTTCATTGCTAGCTCGTCAGGCCATAACGGTTAGATTGGTTTGTCACATGACATGGCGTTCATCCATCTGTCCTCACATGACCTTCAGTAAACTTTTGCTTTTTATCCCCCGCCAACATAGTTGGGGGGGGGGATATTGAAATGGGCTCCGTCCGTCCGTCCGTTCGTCCGTCCGTCCCGATTTTGTTTCCGGAGCAGAACTCGAAAACTTTAAGACATATCTCAACGAAACTTGGTGTGTGGAACAATCATCATGTCTAGATGTGCCTTTTGGGGTACTCAACTTCTTCGAGTTATTTTTTTGGACCATTTTCATGGAAATGTAACTTAGAATTTCGTTTCCGGAACAGAACTTGAAAACTATAAGACATATCTCAATGAAACTTGGTGTGTGGAACAATCATCATGTCTAGATGTGCCTTTTGGTGTTTTCAACTTCTTCGAGTTATTTTTTTGGATCATTTTCATGGAAATGTAACTTAGAATTTCGTTTCCGGAACAGAACTTGAAAACTATAAGACATATCTCAACAAAACTTGGTGTGTGGAACAATCATCATGTCTAGATGTGCCTTTTGGGGTTTTCAACTTCTTCGAGTTATTTTTTTGGACCGTTTCCATGGAAATGTAACTTAGAATTTCGTTTCCGGAGCAGAACTCGAAAACCATAAGACATATCTCAACAAAACTTGGTGTGTGGAACAATCATCATGTCTAGATGTGCCTTTTGGGGTTTTCAACTTCTTCGAGTTATTTTTTTGGACCGTTTCCATGGAAATGTAACTTAGAATTTCGTTTCCGGAACAGAACTCGAAAACTATAAGACATATCTCAACGAAACTTGGTGTGTGGAACAATCATCATGTCTAGATGTGCCTTTTGGGGTTTTCAACTTCTTCAAGTTATTTCTTTTTGACCGTTTCCATGGAAATGTAACTTAGAATTTCGTTTCCGGGACAGAACTCGAAAACTATAAGACATACCCAGATAGCATTCATATGTTGGCCCATAGTTGGCCCACGATCACTGGTTTGGTTGGCCCACGGTTGTCACATTAACGATGGGCCCATTTGGATATGCTCATCGGTTTTACATTGGCCCAACATGTTGGTTCAATGTTGGCCAATTGAAAGAGAATTTATACACTGAAATGGCCCACAATTGGCCCATCGTAGTGATTTTGTTGGCAATATGTGGGCCTGATGTCATACCTATGTTGTTGCACTGCACTGTATACACTACACTCACTACCGTTACCATAATCAGAAGTATACAGACAAGAAAACAGTTTAATCAAATAAAACATATTTTTATTAGTTAAGTTATCTTGGTCCCGGGATTCATGTGTGCAATGTATCTTGCATAGGAAACCCCTATTTCATGACTGCCTTTGTCAGTTGTATACGGTCCAGGCAGGTTCTTGTAGGTTGCTCCTGAAATAATTGAAATAGTAAATTGAATGCTCTTGAAATCAGAGCTAAAACATAAAAGGTATATATACAACATTAGAACTTTAATATTGTCTAGCCAGTGTTGGGCCAAAATTGGTTCAACGTTGGACTAATGAATATCAAGATTTAAATATTTTTTCTTTCAAATAAAGACAAACTAGACAATTAAATATAGAATTCTGCCAAGTTGTCAACGGATATGATTTTCATACCAAAAGTTTCTTTAACAAAAATGTTAAATAGTCACAATCAACTCAAACTCAGAAAAGACTATGGTGAACAACAGAAACGTATATAAAATAAATTATTAAACATTGTTCATGCATTTGAATACAACATTAGTAGATTGTTCCCTAGATATGATGATGTGATGTTTTGACCCTGAATTTATACAATCATATGTATCACTGGTAGCAAAATTGTACTTTAATACTTACAGAGTTAAGTCCTCCACTCATGAAATGGTTCTGTCGTCTGCTCTTTGACTGTTCCATAAAGCTATGGGACACATATGTTTGGTATCTACTATGGTTTACTTAAACTAAAGAGCATGTCCCACTTGATGTTTAAGCATACAATTAAAAACATTACTTGAAATTTCCTTTAAGTAATTTTCAACTTGCTTCAAATGAACAATTTAATAAATGCGAAATGATGGCTAAAAAAAAACCCCTTTTATTTATAACGTTGACCCAACAGTGGGCCAGCGTGGTGAAATATTATGCAAATGGGAGAATTTTTCAAATGTTGGCCCACCGTTTGACCAATTATCAAATACAACTGCTGGATTACTGTCATTAAGATAACGTAGGCCCAACGTTGTCGAAGCTTTGGCCAACCAACCAACCATATACTAATGTTGGCCCAACAAACCCTTGCTATCTGGGTATCTCAACGAAACTTGGTGTGTGGAACAATGATCATGTCTAGATGTGCCTTTTGGTGTTTTCAACTTCTTAGAAATATTTTTTTTACCGTTTCCATGGAAATGTAACCTAGAATTTCGTTTCCGGAACAGAACTCGAAAACTATAAGACATATCTCAACGAAACTTGGTGTGTGGAACAATCATCATGTGTAGATGTGCCTTTTGGGGTTTTCAACTTCTTCGAGTTATATTTTTGGACCGTTTCCATGGAAATGTAACTTAGACAATCATCATGTGTAGATGTGCCTCAAAGGCCCGATGGGCTTATGGCATTGCACAGTATCCACCCGTCTGTAAACTTTTCGCATTTTGTCTTCTTCTCCAGAACCACTTTGTCTAAGGAGCTGAAATTTTGTGTGTTGTGTTTAGTTGAAAAAAGGTTCATAGTCACTGTTATTCAACAACTATTCTTCAATAAATTTTGCCAAAGGCGGAAGATATGGCCGACTCTGTCTGCTTGTTTGTCTTATTCTCAAGAACTATAGATCATGTATTTTGTTCAAAGTTTACCGAATGATTCTAAAGGGACACCACATCAAGGATAATTATGAAATCAGATTAATCTACCTATTATGATTAGTGTAGCATAGGTAGACAATCTGATCTCATAATTAGTTTTAAATTGACATGGTTCAACATTTTTAGCAGGGGAAAAAATTTTGTTTTGAGAGTATCGAGTCATATTCAACAATCGATACTATAGTGGTATAATGGGGGATAATCGGGATAATGAGTGTCAATGTTTAGATCTTGATTCTATTGAAAATGAATACCATTTTGTTGTAATACTTATTCAAATTTGAGGCATGCTTTTATAGATAAATACTTTGATATCAATCCATCATATGAAAATTTAAAAAATCTAATGTCTTCTAAATGTAAACATACTGTTACACAACTCTCAGAATATCTTCCTCATGCTTTTAAACTGTGAGAGTCAATCAACAATAATTAATGTAATATTTATTGTTTTACATAATTGTATGCATTTTGTATCATATGTATGTTCTATGGGCCTGTGGCCTGTGGCCTGTGGCCTGTGGCCTGTGGCCTATGGCCTGAAACTTGAAATAAATTCTTCTTCATAATTGGGGACCTCAAGATGTTTACCACTGTGATGTTTCAGCATGTCTGGATCTTGTGTGTCCGTCGACCGGGGGAGATATAATCAACGGTAATCACACGTGTAACATAGAGCAGATGTTACGAGAAAACAACGCATCACTAAAATATGATAGGTGAGAATTGTTAGATCTGAATGCCGATAAAAAATTTTTATCAAAGCCTTTTAACGCATAATTATTGCGATTATTTTTATTTTTTTTCATCTGGTATTGATTGCTTTATTATGTATAGGTTGATATTATTTTCAGCAGTGAAAGACGAGGTGATCAGATGTGACATCAGCGATGTCTTGTTGAATTGTTTTATGAGGTCACAGGCAATGAATAGAGGGGGAGTTGGTTGCTCGGCAAAAGCTATATGTGCACATGTGCTCTTATAAATGAAGGGGTGCACACCATTTATGTTTTACCGTATTAAACATCCTGCTCCATCAGGCTATTTTTATCTGCAGTTTTATTACAAATATCCTGATTGTCTGAGGGGGCAGGATAGCGCAGTGGTTAGCACATTTGGCTTCGGATCAAGAGGTCCAGGGTTTGAATCCTGCCAGGGGCTCTGCAACTTTGTCTGCTGTAGAGAACTGTTCTACAGGCAGTAAGGTTTGGGTGAAATGCTACACTGAATTTCAGTGCAGTACCATGGTTTGCTAGTTCCAGCCAATACTCACTGGTTTCAATGCAATGCATAGCCACCATGGTGTTGCAGGCTTTCTCCCTGCCATAATACTAGCAGCCGTGATATAAGTATAAATACTCTTGGCGTTTAACCCTAAATCAGCTCACCTTTTACAAATACTCTATTGTCTTATTGTCTAATACAGTTTTGACTTTAAACGCTTACTGGCTGGATATCTATTGCAATTCATATTATATCTTTTGTCAGCCAATGAAATATCATAATTGGAAATTTGACGATCGCTCATCGGTAATCTCATCTAGGCACTGTCAATGTGGCTCAATTTTAAGACATCATTGGCTGGTTATGTGTAGCGTTATAAGTCAAATCATATCAGACAATCAGGGCATTTGATGTAGAATTCGGATAAAAATACTCGGATGGAGCAGGATGCCACATGACTACTGAAAGTTGACTTGCTGTTGTCATTTCATTGGTCAGTCAAATTCAAGAAAAATCAGCTTGTAATTGACCTCAATTATTGATTCCTAGATGTCATGACAGACCAATGGGATGTTTAACGTTAAAGCTGGTTTTAACTAAAGTTTGAAACGGGTCACCCATCCATTCATAAACTGCACCCATTCTTGCTTAACTTGCTCGTAGTGAATGCACTCTGCAAAGGACACCAAGCCACTTTCTTTTAGCCATGCCGGCAAATGCACCCTTTTATTAATGTACATCTGTAAACATATGGTTTCAACTGATCAAGTTAAACTCAGATCCATGTCACATATTTCAGATTGCTGGAAGTACGAATTCATCTGCCGATACGTTCCTACCACCTGGATCTGTTCACGGCCCACTCCGGACCAGCATGCTTCGACCTGGATGTTCAGGTAAGAACAGTAGTACCTCCTGAATCACATTTTGCACTCCAGGGTCGGACTTGATTTTGATACTGAAGTTAAAGGCGCTGTAGCATGTTTTTGCGAATTATGTTTTCCCAAATTTGCCATTTATTATTAAAGTTTATACAATATATTGGTACATTAATGGGTAAAACATCTCATTACAAGACCCAATAAGCCGTATCCATAGATAATGGCTATCCTCATTCGAAGCAATGGTGCGACAGTGGTATGGAAAATTTCAGTGTGAGAGGTAGATTTGTTGGTCTCATGAGAATTTGAGAGTTCAGATTGTTTACGATTCCATAATTGTACAATACTTAAAACTCTATTCTGAGTGTTTAGGTATTGCTACATCAGTCTACCTCCGAGCTGCCATTTTAATGTGAACACAGGCAATGCTCCCTGGTTTCACCAAAATGCATTGCAAGTTAACTCCCTGCAATAAAATAGCCCCTTGAAGTAAGTTAACATAATAATAATTATGCAGGATACCGCAGTGGTTACCATTCAGTTTCTGATCAAAGAGTTCGACTGTAGAGGAATGTTCTACAGTGTTAACAAATATATTTTTGCAGGTGGTTTATGACAACACACAGAGAGACGGACAGATTCTAGTGGACCTGGAGTCGTCAGTAGCAGAAATACCCTGTCATGGGACGGTGCTTTCTCAAGGTTAGAATAACTGTGTCCTTGAAACAATTAAACATGATAGAAATGAAAACTCTTGAACTTTTTGGCTTTAATACCTTCTCCCGTTAAGCTCTCTCTATGAAAATTTAAAGCACATAGAGCACCCAGACAGTATGACTGCTTTTTGATTTGCGGTCTGCTCCAGACTTAAGTGTGGACTTTGCAAGTCAAACGGCAAGAACAGCCAACTCGAGTCAAGTCAAGAACGTACTCTCCAGTTTTGCAAGAACAACTCGAGTTGTGACATCACAAGCATTATAGGTAGTACAGATTCCTCTCAACAAGTCACACATACACATTATGAATACGATTATAAATAGGTACATGTTTATATTTAGATTAGTTATATATTTTCCAACGGAGAATTTAATTGCTTGTATTGATAGCGGAGGCCCAATTTGATACTTTGATTCAACACTTGAGTCGTGTTCTGTGTGTTGATTATAAACGTCAAAGCCCATGGTGCCACTCAACCCTCATGTTGTTAAACCAAGCACAGCCTAAGTGTCAATTTTAACCCAAATGTACTAACTTGGTGTCAATTTCTTTAGTACCATGCAGTCACTGACTTTAAACTTCTGATGAAACATGCCCCTTGGCTTTTGACTTGTAATAGAAGCCCTTGGGAAGTAACTTCCATGATATTTTTGTTTCTCTCACTTAGAATGAAAGTATCAGTCAAATGTTACGTGACATGTTTCAGAGCTGTCCTACAAGCGAGGACTGATCATCTACGATGCCGTTGTCATTATCCTGTGTATCCTATCGCTCTTCCTGTGTCTCCGATCCATCTACAGGGCCCAGAAACTTAAGAGTGTAGGTATCCACATAAAAGTGGCGGATCCAAAAGGGTGGTCCAGGGAGTTTGACCCCCCTTTGAAAATCTTGGATGTAAATTTGAGAACCTCTGGGCATAAATACTGTAATTGTGTTCGAAAATGAGAAGCGGTCAATTAATTTTGCTTAGTGTCAATGAGAACCAATATGGCGTGTCAAATTTTGTTGATGACCTCATGTCTTCGTATCCTGTTTTCAAAGAACAAACTTTTCATTGTTTCCAGGAGACGGTCAAGTTCTTCATGAACCGCTTTGGGAAGAAGTTATCATTCTCGGACCGGACAGAGTTCATAAACTTGTGGTACATAATGATCGTCCTTAATGATATCCTTACCGTCATTGGGTCTGCCTTCAAGATTCAGCTGGAAGATCAGGTAAAGTAACCTCCCTTTCTTGTCTATTTATGTGAGCATGGAGCATTTTGAGATAAAAAAAATTTCCTTGCTACATTGATGTTTATATTTTCATTAGTTTAGTTTTAACTAGTTGATAAGTATCTCTGGCTATCTCTTAGCAAAGTCTTGAAATATTTTTCTCATATCCATAAAACCGATATCAATGCAGGTGTATTTCAAGGCTTTGTGGTAGCTACATCCATCCATTTATAAACGCTTACAGATTTCACTGCAATGCATAGGATGTACTGCTATGTAATTGAAAAATTCTTTAAAGTTGCTTTAAACAGCATTTCACCTAACCTCAAAGCTTTCATCATCTAACAATCTGTGAGGCAGATAATATTTCGGATTAAACTGGTCTCAGTTTTGCCATGAAAGGACCGATGCAAGCTTTCTTCCTGCAAAAATATTAGCCTCCGCGAAGTGAGTAATCTTGAAAGCAGCTTTCAACCCCATAACACCGCACCTCGTACAACACTTTGAGGATTTGAAGATTTGTTGCAAATCTGCAGGGCATGTTGACAGTGTGAAGTGTGTATGTTGACCCTATTCACATTGTCCTCAAACATTAGGTGTCAGCGGCCGTTTTTGACGCTATATTGGATTTTTGTGTTCCATAACAGACAAACATAATTTTTTTATGATCTTAATGTGTTCTTTGAACCCAAAACTCTAGGATAGACACTAGATCATCACATTTGAGTTCAACAGTTGATAGTTATTATCAGCAAGAGGTTTTGGCGGCCATCTTGGACACAATCTTGAAAAAAAACAATTTTCCGGGGCTCCTACTTTGATAAACTTTTAATAAGTTATAAAGTACACTAAACCCTACCAGAATCAGTTGAGAAACCTTTTGTAGCAATTTTGGGGGTTGAGGGGGTATTTTCCATATAATTGACCCGACAAGATGTGAAATGTCCGGGTGCTGAGAGTGCATCGTGTTATTCCCAACAGGTTTTTCTCGTCTTTGGATTTCCAACGATTTTGGTAACTATAATCTTTAAAAGTCCCCTCGTGGGATTTGTAAATGTGGATCCTGTTCAAAACTAACCAACATGGCTCCTCTTCTGCTTGAAGCATTCCCTGAGATTTATGCAATATTGGTATGCACGTAACCATTGTTGCAGATATTTATTACAATCAAATCTTAACAGAGAATGCGAGATAACTTTGCATCTTGGCATGACTTGGAATGTTTCTGGAAAAAAATGCCCAAAATGTTCTTGTATTGCTTTGACCAACTTGCCTTGTCTTCATGTTGGTTTCAAGAAGGTTTTAGGTTTTCGTCTTTGGCTCAAGAGGTTCAAATTCTCAGTTTATCCAGAAATGAAGCGAGTCACCCACCCAGGCGGTGAGCTGCGCACATTATTGCTGAACTTCACTCAAGAGCCATAACATTGTAATTCAGTCAGTCTAGTACAACCTCCAGTCACTTCTGCCAGTTTTTATCTGATTATGATAGTCACTTAGAGTTGTCAGGTATATGAGCAGGTCAAAGGGTGAGGTAGCATTCATTTTCAGGGCTCTAGGAAAAACATGAAAAATACATAATATTGAGAGCTGTATTCTGGATAAACCTGAGACACTGATATAAGAACAGTATATGAAATACGCTTGAAAAGTAGCAGGCAAATAAGTTTCATTTTGTCATTTAAATGAAACAATAAAAGAAAAATCTCAATAGTTACCAGTCCGGTCCAAAAGTAAGCGGTTCCCGACTGGGAAAGAGGCCTCCTAAGAATGTTTCAACAAATTTATGGAATGTCTTTTGTAAATTGGCGCCCAAATTTTCTTGTCAAGAAAATATTACAGCAAGTCATTAAGCAAGAGGGCACATGTTACATGTCTAAGGTTACATACTGAGAGGGAAATCAAGGTTTGATAGTTGTTCAATGCTAAATCACTCCGAGCAGCAGCTAAAATGATGTGTTCTCCCTCACATTCATACCCCAGCTGAGGGTTACAGAGTTTTTCAGGTTAAAATAGGCCGATAAGAGATCAACAGTCTATGTACATCAAAGGCAGGATATATATATGTGAGTCCATGCACTTTCAGTTAATTCCTGACTTCAATAGTGATGGGAAACTGTGGGTGAGTTGTCTCCACATCTTGCTAAGGGAGGTAACTCCTAGTCCCACAGCAGCAATTCTTTCACTGAGTGATTTAAGTCCTGGCTTCTGCTTCTCCTTGTCTTTGTTGCACTTCCTGCTCTTGTCGGATGGTGGAAGTAGTTCAAAGGCTATACTTGATTCATTCAAACGGAATACAAGCCGACCATGTGACCGGCGTACACTGGACCAGGCTCATGTCATTATTAATTATTGTGCTACTATTTTGCATACTTCTACCACTTCCAGGCAACATTTGGATTTCAATTTTGTTTCCAACAGAAAATCCAAAATAAATTCATAGAGCCCTAATCACTTTTTAAAAAAACGTGCCCAAGACACATTTAACTTTATGCAGCCTTACAATTTAGTCCCCCAACAAAGCTACTGTTTGTAGTATAAAGTCTTTGATTTCAGTAATATCTGTATACTATAAAGTTAACATAATAATTACAACATCAGAATACTTTGATAGAATAAACTTTATACTCTTTACTTAGAACTACTGTTGTAAGTACTTAGATTACCAATCATGAAATCTTATTCACACTGTCTATCATTATCATAGGATTTAAACTTCAATAAAATATGTAAGTTTTATTATATATATATTGTTTTGAGGATATTTGCCTGCTTTGCTGCTTTCTGCTGGCTTACTCTGTGAAGATGATCAGTTTGCATTCATTAAAAATCAAATAAAAATACCAGTTTAAAAACATTAAAATATATATTTGAGAGAAAAGAAGTTTTATTATTTTATGATGAGCAATGAAATACCAGGATTTATATGGCTGCGCCACACGTGAAAATAATCATTTCTACTTCACTTGATGAAATATACATGGTATTCGACGAGAAAAGACAAATATCCTAAAGATATCATTTGGAAGATAAAGAGGCTGTTTACCACATATTTCACATCATCATTGTCAATCCATCTTCTAAAAGGTGTAATCAATCAGTAATGTATTTCTTTTATGGTAACATAAATTGTAGAAATCAAGTTTACATTTTGTATACCCATAATTTTTAGTGTCATAAAAATCATCCTTATGTTTTGCATGTGCAATTAAATTATTCTGAAATGTAAGAAAAAAGGAAAACAAATACAAAATAAAAGTGAAAACATGTCAAGAGATGGTAATTTTATTTTCATGTTTACACATCCTGCTATTTCAATCTGTTTAATACACTATTTGATACCTACTAAATAGTGTGTACTATGGGAAGTACTCGTAATGGCTAAAAATGATAACCAGCCTATGAAATGACTTAAAATCAAGCAATTTTGGCAGTCCCTGGATGAGAAAACCAATGAGCAGTCATCAACATTCAATCGCAAATAAGGACATTTCATTTGCTGACATTATACATCTATAAATAATGATGCGTAACCAGCTGATATGAGCATTTTTCGCATTACACACTCAGGATGATGTTAACGAAGCTATACCTTTCAGAAATTGTTAATTAAAGCTGTTATGAAAGTGATTAGTAACCAGCTGGTAAGCTTTACAAGCATTTTTCGTATTACACACTCAGTGTATAAAGTAGTGTAACAGATTAAAATATGGGAGCAGGATGACGTTAACGAAGCTGTACCTTTCAGAAATTAGTAATCAAAGCTGTTATGAAAGAACAAATAATAAGGAAATCTCCCATGGTCGGCATTAGCACAGTAAATTCAATTATTCTATTCTGTTTACAGAAATTCTCCAGCTCTTCGGAGAACTACGACATGGGCAGCGTGGCGCTCGGGGTCGGGTGTTTGCTGGCCTGGCTCGGGGTCCTGAGATACCTCGGCTTCTTTGAGAAGTATAATGTAGGTATTATAAGTATATGGTTCTCACAAGGGTCTGTCTGATGTACCATCTTTGTACCAGTGTCTCTCGAGCAGTCACTTGAGATGACACTTGCTTAAAGATCGTACATCAGACCACATTAACCGAAAGTAAATGAATAATAGAAGTTGTAACTACTTTTAAGTGACAGATGTCTCATCTGGCAGTCTGATTAAAATCAACCTTATTCGTAGAAATAAAGTTTGCAAAATAATGCACCTACCATCTACCTGGTTCTGTAGATTCCTCGCCACAAGGCCGTATAGGCATGTGTTACGAATCAGTTTATCGCAGACGAAGCCCAGTCAAATAGCTGACTAATCACCTCATAGTTTTTAAATGCTTTCTGTTTTGAAAGCATTCGGAACAGACGAAAGGATAGCTTCTCGCACCAAAAGCTTTTATTGGAGGTCTTCTGATTGGTTAACTGAATTGCGTCAGAATATGCAAGTGACGTGCTGTTAACAGATGGTTTTGCCAGGAAACCTCCACACAATATGAGTTTGTATCCCGGTAGATGCACTATTTTGTAATTTTTATTCCTCAGAAAACAGTTGATTTTAATCAGACTGGTTCATTTGGAGTCCTTTTTAACCACTGCGCGAATACGAAGGGGGTTCATGTTGGACCAGTGTGTCTGTCCTGAAAGGGTACCTGTGTTTTGAAATCAACTTCTAACACAATAATCTTGCACTAAAGACACTAAAGTTTATAAAGGTTAATTCCCATAGCAGCTGATAACCAGGTTTCATCGTGACTCATATTAACCATTTTCCTGCCAGTCTATTCAAAGATGGCTCGTGGTCGTGGCTGATCCAAGTTTTTTCCCGTTTGTAAAGGAGTCTTGAAATTTGTCTCTAAGAATAATACTGTTCTAATTCATTCAGCCATTAAGGGCTGTAGTATTTTTTTGCAAAATTTATTCTCTTGAATTTCCTATTTATAATGATAGTTTATGTCATTTATATCTACTTTAGAGGGTATAACATCTTATTACACAAACCAATTATTCGTAGTGGTAATAAAGGTGTTGCGTATCAAGAAAAAATTGCATGGCAGCCATTTTAATGTGAACACGTTTTATTACAATTACAAAAACGATTCCCATGGCATTACCGAACCATCTACACTCTTATTTTAACTTGATTTTCCGAAGAAAGAAGGGTGTTGTACTATTGGGGACATTATTTTTCAAATACATTTCATCAACTTATTTGAGCAAAAAAACGTGCTACTGCCCAATTAAAGAGTAAATGAACGAATTGTTGCAGGTCCTGATCATCACGCTAAAGAAAGCGTTTCCGAACGTGTTGCGGTTCCTGGTGTGTGCTCTCGCTCTCTACTTCGGGTTCACCTTCTGTGGCTGGCTTGTACTCGGACCCTACCACATCAAAGTAGGTCGCTTTCTTTTGCATTCCTATACAGTGCCTTATGGAGTGTATGAAATAGGGTTCAGTGCCCTAGAGTGCTATTTTGTCAATTAAAATGGCAAAATTAAAAAAAATCTCAAAACGTTCCAAGCCTGGACCAAAAGTAAACAGGTTGTCTGACAGGCCTTAAACTGCATTATGCTGTGTTGCAGTCAATGGCGGATCCCGAAATTTTCAAAGGGGGGTGTTCACTCATTGAAGGGGGGTGTTCACTCATTGAAGGGGGGTCACCTTAGGGCTCCATCAAATTTACATGCAAACATTTTCGAATGGGAGGGAGGGGGTAGGAATCCCCTGAGACCCCCCTCTTGATCAGCCACTGGCAGTATCATTGCTAAGCTAAAAGGAAAGATCAATCCGCTACATCCGCCATCTTGTTTTTTTTGCATTATGTGAAATGAAAATCACACTTGATAAAGTAAGCAATGCATTTCCAAATTACAGGTTTTGATTTATCATGAAAGTACAACAGAATGTTTAAACATGTGTGTTTGCAAGTTTATCAATGCTATATAAATTTCTACAATTGAGTAGCTAGGAACATATCCCAGTTCTAGAATGACCCTGGAACACTTTATTTCTATTGTTTAGTTCCGCCACCTGAGCACAGCATCAGAGTGTTTGTTCTCGCTGGTGAACGGAGACGACATGTTCGTGACATTCTCGGCGACGATGACGGACAGCAACCTGATCTGGTACTTCAGCCGAACATACCTCTATGTCTTCATCAGTCTCTTCATCTATGTTGTCCTCAGTCTCTTCATCGCCGTAATCATGGACACCTACGAAACAATAAAGGTACCAACTCTCTCTTCACATTTATTAGGTTATAACATTTATCAACTCTTTTTAGCTCATCAGGCCTGAAAGGCCAGATGGGCTTACGGTACCGGGGGGTTTCTGGCCTACGTCTTGTGTCGTCTGTAAACTTTCACGTTTTTGACTTCTCCCCCAGAACCACTGCACGCCCAAAGCTTAAAGTTTGTGGGAAGGTACCTTGCACCTAGCGTATCAAAGTTTTTTCATTTGGAACTCGTCCCCCTCGTCAAGTATGAGCATGGCCTAATATATGATATACCTATGACAAAATGTTAATATGTAATCATATATCTATTTTTTCATCAAGGTACATGCCTCTTTCATTCTCATGGTTGTTAACTCGATTTTGAGTAAATATACCATAGAGATTCCAAATGAGATTTCAACAGTGTCTTATGAATTAATATTGTCGATTTCATAGACTTAGCAAGTAAAGGAACAAACGAAAGGTTAATATTGAATTCTTATATATAAACTCAACATCTCTCTACCTGTAAAATGAATTTTAATCTACAAGTGCCATTTTCCTCTCTGCAACGCAGCATTACTACGAGAACGGTTTTCCGAAGACAGACCTGTGGGAGTTCATGGATCAGTGTACGGAGCCCCCCAACTCCTCCGTCTATCACCAGGACCGCACACCCTGTTGTCTCTTCTCATGTCTGCCCTGCTGTAACACGTACGTTCACGTTTTGTCAGATAAAATAGATTTTAAATGTCTATGATGAGGATTTATCTCAAAAGAGATTTGCAAAAATTCATTCATTGGATTATAATAATTACTTGTTCAAACGCACATGGAGTGCTGATATTTTCAAAGGTTTTTTTTGGCACCCCCTTTTCATGAAGCTTTAGTCAAGGCAAGGATCCACTCACCCCGGCCCCCCCTATGATCATTGTTGGATGAAGATTCAGATTTAATAAATTTCATTGCCCCACTCCAAAAAATAAGTGTATGGCAGGGATAGAGAGGCATTTCATTAATGATTGGTTAATGTTTGTTTCACAGTGACGGTCTAGCATTGTGTATTTGCTGTTGGCTTTGTATTGAGTGTAGGTGCTGAGCTTTGTGTTTCTATGATGAATGAGATGAGTGAGTGTATTGTAGGGAGTGATCTGACTATCCCAATAGTTGTTACACAAAGCATCACATTTCATAGCTCCTATGTCCAAAATCACACTAGCAACACAGGCTTGCAGGCCATTTTTGACATTGGCCTGATCTGCAAATAACCAGCAATTGGCTGAAGGGCAGGCAGCTATATCAAACAATGCATATCAGTTTTTGAGCAGTTTCCGTCGCCGCTGCTGCCGCCACCGCAGGCACTTTTTGTATTGGCTATAACTTTTTTCCTAGAAAGTTTTGAGAACTCATATACATAACTTCTTACTAATACCCCTGGGGAATTTTTTTGACATGTTCACATTCAAGGTCAAAGGTCAAGGTCACGAGTTTTGAAATCGCTAAAAAAATCCTTGTAAACACGATAACTTGAGAAATATTTGTGCTATCAGGCTCTTATTTGTTGTATATCAACTATGGGGAAAGGCCAAGATTTGAAAAGGTTTTCGCTAACATCCGTCAAAGGTCAAGGTCACAGCGAAGGCATGACTTAAGCATGCTTTTGGGAAAATGTCTTATTTCAACTATTAACACTTTGAATCAGTACATGATTATTATACACAATGAAAAGTGTTCACTGATTGTGTGACCTTGAATTTTAAAGGTCAAGGACATGAAATATGATCAAGGTCACCGGTTATGAAATCACTAAATAACCTTTTTCCAAGAAGGTATTTACACCTCATATACATAGCTTCCTTCTTATAAACCTGGTGAATGATTTTGACATGTTCACATTCAAGGTAAAAGGTCAATGTCTTGAGTTCTGAAATCACTAGAACAATCCTTGTAAACATGATAGCTTCAAACATTTTTTTTGCTATCAGACTCTTATTTGGTATATAACTATGGAGAAAGACCAATATTTGAAAAGGTTTTCGCTAAAATCTGTCAAAGGTCAAAGGTCACAGCAAGGTTACAACTTAAGCATGCTTTTGTGAATATGCCTTTTTTTAACTATGAAAAGTTTGAGTCATTGCATGACTGTTATGCACAATGAAAAGTGATCATTAGCAGCTCCGACTTAGTCGGAGCTGCTATCAGTTTTTGTGCAGTTTCTATCGCCACCGCCGTGTGTTTTGTATTCGCTATAACTTTTTTCCTGTTAGGTTTTGAGAACTCATATACATAACTTCTTACTTATACCCCTGGGGAATTTTTTTGACATGTTCACATCCAAGGTCAAAGGTCAAGGTCACAAGTTCTGAAATTGCTAAAAAAAATCCTTGTAAACACGATAACTTGAAAAATATTTGTGCTATCAGGCTCTTCTTTGGTGTATATCAACTATGGAGAAAGGCCAAGATTTGAAAAGGTTTTCGCTAACAACCGTCAAAGGTCAAGGTCATAGCGAGGTCACAACCTAAGCATGCTTTTGCGAAAATGTCTTATTTCAACTATTAACACTTTAAATCATTACATGATTGTGATACACAATGAAAAGTGATCACTGATTGTGTGACCTTGAATTTTAAAGGTCAAGGTCACGAGATATGGTCATGCTGACCAGTTCTGAAATCACTAAATTACTTCTTTCCAAGGAGGTATCAACACCTCATATACATAACTTCTTACTTATGCTCCTGGGGAATTATTTTGACATGTTCATATTCAAGGTCAAAGGTCAAGGTCACAAGTTCTGAAATTGCTAAAAAAAATCCTTGTAAACACGATAACTTGAAAAATATTTGTGCTATCAGGCTCTTATTTTGTACATATCAACTATGGAGAAAGGCCAAAATTTGAAAAGGTTTTCGCTAACATCCGTCAAAGGTCAAGGTCATAGCGAGGTCACAACCTAAGCATGCTTTGCGAAAATGTCTTATTTCAACTATTAACACTTTAAATCATTACATGATTGTGATACACAATGAAAAGTGATCACTGATTGTGTGACCTTGAATTTTAAAGGTCAAGGTCACGAGATATGGTCATGCTGACCAGTTCTGAAATCACTAAGTAACTTTTTTCCATGAAGATATTAACACCTCATATAGATAGCTTAATTTCTTTCTTATACACCTGGTGAATGATTTTGACATGTTCACATTCAAGGTCAAAGGTCAAGGTCATGAGTTCTGAAATCACTACAACAATCCTTGTAAAAATGATCACTTCAAACTTTTTTGTGCTATTAGGCTCTTAATTGGTTTATATGAACTATGGAGAAAGACCAAGATTTGAAAATGTTTTCGCTAAAATCTGTCAAAGGTCAAGGTCGCAGTGAGGTCAAAACTTAAGCATGCTTTTGTGAATATGACGTATTTTAACTATGAACACTTTGAGTCATTGCATGATTATTATACGCGATGAAAAGTGATCATTGATGGTGTGACCTTGAAGGTCAAAGGTCAAGGTCATGAGATATTGGTTAAGGCCACTTTTAATCCTTTGATCAAATTTTGAAAGAAGAAATAGGTTTTAAGAACAAACTTGTGAAAAGTGACCCCAGTGATGATGAGTAATAACTTGAATAATGAACAAACGTTTGTTAAAAAGAATTGCCTGCTCTGCTCTGCTCTGCTCTGCTTTTGCGGTGTCCCGCAAACGCTAATCTAGTTGATTGTGTGACCTTGAAGGTAAAGTTCAAGGTCATGACTCATGAGATATTAGTTAAGGCCACGTTAATCCTTTTATCCAATTTTGAAATCAGAAATAGGTTTTAAGAACAAACTTGTGACAAGTGACCCCAGTAATGATTCAACTTGTTAGTAATAATTCGAATTATGAAAAAAAAATTGTTAAAAAAATCCCATTTTATTGATGCTGACGAGAAGGCGGAACAGGGAAAGGCGAGACCCTAAGTTTCGGGCTGCTCTGCTTTTGCGGTGTCACGCAAACGCTCATCTAGTTTTTAAAGCTATTTCAGGCATTTTGACAAAACAATTAACAATGTATTACCTACGAAATGTTTTTTATAACTTCATCCTTAGATGATAAATCATGTAAGAACTTTTGAGCTGCAGAGCCAATGGCTCTATATTTACAATTCCCAATCATTTTTTCTCCAGCGAGGACCCCGACAGCCCGTCAGAGAGAACGCATCTCCTGAGTCAGTCTATATGAGAGAGACACCTGGTGGACACGAGAGTAACTATCTTCATCAGGGAGTCGGGTCGTGACAGGGTTGTAACACGTGTTCATTCCAGAAACAGAGTCATGAAATCATCCCAGCCTTATTGACATGATATATTCCCACAAATGCTACCATGATATAAGAGAACCTGTGTATCGACATGATGTGATGACATTTCATTGGGAATCTACCAAATTGGTGGAGCAGCAATATTGTCGAGATGTAGTGGCAGCCATATTGTGATGATGTTGTGGCAGCCATATTCTCATTGATGTTGTGGCAGCCATAATGTCATGATGTAGTGGCAGGAATATTGTCATGATGTACTGGCAGCCATATTGCCATGATGTAGTGGCAGTCATATTGTCATGATGTACTGGCAGCCATATTGCCATGATGTAGTGGCAGTCATATTGTCATGATGTACTGGCAGCCATATTGCCTTATAAAAGCTGCCATTTTTTGAGCCAAAATTCCAGTTGACAAAATCTGTGATAGAAATTAACAACAGCCACTAGACAAATAACCAACACTAACTTTTTGCCCCCAGTTTCTTGAAAATGATAGCAGTAAGGTGCCAAAAAAAGTGTAATTTAAAGATCCTGTGGAATGCATTTTTCTCAAGAATGACAGATTATTACCTCGTAATTAATTAATGATGATTATCACTGCTAGATGAATTTATGAGGTGTGTTAAATTGCCCAAAACACAAGGTTATGCAATAATTATGTAATTGTCATCTGCAGAATTACCTAGTTTGATATCAAAACATTCGATATATGGAAAATTTAATTGTTTTATTGAAGATTTGTTTATGAAATTAACAATCAAAATGTTGGGAAATTGCGTTGAATTATGACTATCACCGATAATGATATAACTCTAGTGACGTCACAGGAGTCATCGCTTCAGGAACCACACCCCGCAGATTTCCATCCTGGCCGCCGGGGTTAAATTTTAAAGTTTTTAAAAAGCCGTAAATAAGTAATTTCAGAAATTAAAAATCGAGCAGATGTCAAATTGGAATCCCATTTTAATGAATCTGAATGTGACCATATGGCATGACATCTAACCTTTAAGCAAAACAACATTTAGGTGACCAGGAAACTGAGAGTGACTGCTGAGAATACTGACAAAGATTTCATTGCAGCCAGGAACAATTTTCAGACTTAAAGGCACTGTAGCATGATTTTCTTACTGAAATAAAGTGCTCTCACAAGAATATAAATGTGTTATCAATGGCTAAATTATACTCCTGAATCAATAAAAACAGTTCTTAAACGAATGTACATGGTTCAGTTAGGTGATGCAAGTTCATTGAGCGGTCATTTTAATGTTTTCACATTAAAATGGCCCCTTGAAGGAAGTTCAAGTGATCTGACTGATGTAGCGATAGCTAAACACTCAGAGTAGAGTTTTCAATATGGTACAATGATGGAATGATCAACCATCTTGTTGCCTGAACTCTCAAATTCTTATGAGACCTACAAATCTACCTCTCACACTGAAGAGTTCCACACCACTGTTGCTTTATAAGTTTCACTATTTTCTTTGAATACGGATAATAGTTTTCTATGGGTATGGCTTATCGGAATGTGTAATGAGATGTTTTGCCCTCAAACATAACAATATATTGTATAAACTTTAATAATAATTGGCAAATTTGAGAAAACATAATGTTTAAAAACCGTGCTACAGCACCTTTAAGATATAGGTTTACAGCTGATCTTGAGCTATGATTACTTTGTGAGATGAAAGCCATGGTTTTTTATATTCTATGGTATGATCCAAGACTGTTTGTGGCTAGTGCTACTTATACCCCCGCTATGACGTATCCTTGCGTCCGTCCGTCAGAGCATATCTCAAAAACTATTTGACTTGGAAACTTCAAATTTGGTATGGAAGTACCGGTAACCCATATGGTGCTGTTGTGCCTTTTAGGGGTCTCAACTCCAAGGTCCAAATAATTTTTTTAATTTTGACCAAAAACGGTCCGATTTTTTTCCAGAGCATATCTCAAAAACTATTTGACTTTGAAACTTCAAAATTGGTTTGGAAATAACCTTTAGAGGTCCCAAGGTCCAAATAATTTTTGAAATTTTGTCATTTGTGTAATTTCTGGAGCATAATTAAAAAACTATATAACTTGAAAATTTAAATATGGACGTTGCCTTCCTGTATGATATTGTTGTGCCTTTTATTGGTTTAAAATCCATGGTTCAAATAATTAAAACAAATATTTTCATTTGTTATTCATTAATGACTAGATTATATTTTCCAATTTATTTATACTGTATGAAGGCGATCAAAATACAGGCGGGGGTATGTGAGCTGTGCTCACTTTTGCCTTGTGTTTCATTAAGCAACAGAAGTGTGTATTTATTAAAAGATGATGTATTTTAATTTTTTCATAATGTTGATGATCAATAGGTGTTCACTTTCTCTCCCCACAGATGTCATTTCTTCCCTCATAACCTCTTTTATAATCCAACGGTTTTCTTGTGCACGCAGAAGATAATCGTGATTAGTTACAATCAAACCTAGTTGTGCAATCAGCGCCATTGTTTCAATCAGAGGAATCAGTCTCTTCCAGCAACAATCAGAAAGATTGGAGTTTCTTTACTTGCATCTTGTAAGAGTTTGTTCCACGTTGGGGGTATTTTTGAGAAATCCATGCAAATTGTCAGATTGGAACAGGAGATATGTGAGAAGAACTGACTTGAGTGACATCTGTTTGGAGAATGGGTGTTTCAAAGATTGAATTGAGTGTTTAGCTAGTTTTATAATATGTGATGAAGCATATTGTTTATTTAGCACAGTGTTGTTTTGTATTTGTTTATATAGAGAATTGAGTTGAGAATAACTTTTATTGACACTTTGATTGTAAGCATGCTATTAGTCAGTTCAGACCACATGATCATAAAATATATGTGTACACTGACCCTCGCCATCAGTGATGAGGTCAGTTTTGCCACAGATATTTCCATCACTGACCTGAGACTCATCATGTCATTTGTCACATCATTGCATTGTTACATACAAGAGCTCAGCCTGATTAAAATCAATGGTTTTCCGAGGAATAAAAATTGCAAAATAGTGCATCAACTGAAATATCGTTAGGAGGTTTCCTCGCAAAATTTGCCCGCATGTTCCAACGCTATTCAGGTAGCCAAACACAGGACATTGAACAAAAGCTTTCGGTGCGAGAAGCTAGGGGCAGATAACTCCAAACAGCTATCCTTTTGTCTGTTCCGAATGCTTTCAAAACGGCGACCGTTTTAAAACTGGGATGTTATTGGTCAGCTATTTGACTGGGCTTTTGCTGCACTAAACTGGTACTGAACACGCGGGTGATCTCAGACCTTGTGGCTAGGAATCTACAGAACCTGTTCCCATCCCGGTCATTATTTTGCAAATTTCATTCCTCGGAACAAGGTCGATTTTAATCAGACTGTACAAAAGCCTGAAGAGAAACTACTTTTGGTATAATAAACACTATAATTACTCTTGGTGACTAGTGAGTTGAGGTCATTCTGTGAAATATAAGGACTCTCTGTCCCGATTTCCTCGCCTGGAAATTTAATTTTTTTTATAAATGATAATAATGAGGATGTTTAAACACGCCTGACATGTAGGTGTATTTGAAACAAAAGTTCTCAGACTTGAAAATTAATTTTGATATGTCATATTGTTGATGAAAGATTTGTCTAGCGTATCATATTGTTTATATATTGACAAATTTTTTATACAAGAACATTTTGTAACAATTTTGTAACAAGAATAACTAAATTATACTCAATTGCTTTTTAAAGCCCATCAAAATCAACAGAAATTGTCAAGAAAATTGAATGTTTATAACAGGTACATAATGATGTTTTGCTATGTCAGATATGTTTTGTGTGATTTTTTAAAACGATGAGTGTGTCTTAGAGTCTTTCTTAGAAAAGCATTTCTTAGAATGATTCTCCCCTCAGGCAACTTGTATTATCTGCATGAATTACCGAAAGTAGGGCCATTGCCTCTGTAGCTCATCAGGCTAGAAAAATCTACAATGTTTAAGATTCAAAATGTATATTTCAAAGAATTATTTGGCAGAGCTAGGACTTACAAATTTCTTGTACTGTTTGTACTTGAGAAGAAGATAAAAGTCTGTGTTTTTTGGGGTCGTGACCCTTGTGATTTTATTTAGGGCTGCAGGGTCACCAAATTTACAATTCATAATCCCCATTGGCCATGGAGGCTGTACACATTAACACAAATTTAAAGTTCTCCAGAGCCAGTGGATCTGGATAAAAAGTCAAAAAGGCAAAAGGTTTATGGGCACTGGACAGACAGATGGATGGATGGACAGACAGATGCCAGACACCATGCCCTCCAATAAGCCTATCTGGCCAAAAAGTACCCATCAAAGCCCGTTTGTCTCTCAAACAGTGAACAGTTTTGGTGACCTTACGTTTTGATAATAAATTATATTATAATAAATCATGCAAACACTGATGAGCTACAAAACCAATGGCTTTATTTAATTTAATTGATATTGTCAGCTTTATATTGCTTTGTATTATACCGGTACATTTTGATTTTGTGAATTCATTGACATTTAGTGTTGATAATGTACTCTCTATGACAACATATTTCAATGCATTGAAAGTGTCTATCATAGTATGTTGTATTATTGATAAATGTAGTTCATATATTGATATCAATAATAATTGTACATTGTTATATTGAAATCACCATTTGCCAGTATCATTTATGTTTCAAAGGATCATTTATGTTTTGAAAGTATCATTTATGTTTTGAAAGTAACATCTATGTTTGTAAATAAGTAAAGCATTGTAATTAACATTGCAAAAAGACATCAATCAACGTCTTTCACTGGACTACATCAAAAGGAGTCATTCCATGCTGCCATATGACATTAAAAATGTTTAAACCATTACCCCATGTTTTCGTATTTGACAACGATGCTTGGTGCTAGTATCTGCATTAGTATGAGACGCTCCAGTGTTTGTTTTTAGACCACCCCGGCTTCTTTTCTTTATACCCCACTTCCGGTCTCGTTGCTATGGTTTCTTCTGTTACAAGTGTAGGAGTATTAGCCGATACACCTACACTTTTTCTGATATACCTACACTTTTTTTATATACCTACACTTTTCTAATATACCTACACTTTTTAACAACTGAGAAATTAATAGAGTCAATTTTCTAAATATCCATATCTAAGTGATGATACTTTATAAAATGTCAGATTATATATGAACATATAAGACACCTGTGATCGAACCCCTGTCCTGTCGATTTCTGGCTGAACTTACCTTACTAACCATTTAATAGACCACGAGGTCAGTTGAAACTTTGAAAATTTGTTCATGACCAAATGAATAAGGTTCTTATAATGCGTGATATAATATCACAAATTTCTGTATTTTTTTTATATATAAGAATGCTTTTTAATTCTGGGTGCAAAATGTCTTAACATACTGAAAGTTGCATCTGTTTTTTTTTCTATTTGGCCATGTTGACACTAGCCATGTAGTTTATCTCGTTAGCTGTAAATTTCAGCGAGATGCACGTGCGTCTGCATTGACAATGTCATAGGGCCATATCAATCAGATTTCGAGCCCCAAACATGGGTAACCATACAACGGAGCAGGGGCTGAGTGTAATTAAGACAGATATACCCATACTTTTCCTTGTGTATCAAATTATACCCTACACTTTTCCCCGTGGAGCCTTACTCGGCTTGCGCCTTGTTTGTTGGCATTAATTAGGCGGTGTAAAAAAGCCTTATGTAAGTAATTTATGAGGGGATTTCAGAAATTTTGAAAGTTTCAGAAAGTCTGGTATTTGTCAAATTGAAATCCTCTTTTAATGAATCGTGAAAGTGAGCATGGGACATTTCATTCGACCTTTAACGAAAGGACAGATGACAGACACTGAAGGCGAACTCATTTTTATTTTCCAACTATATTTTTATTACTGCAACTGGAATAGTTCTTGAGAAGTTTTCAAAATTAAAAGTAAATATCCATACATTTAAGTTGTACAAACAGTCTGTCCCATTAAGTTGATATAATTAATCTAATCAGTCAACAAATTCACTCCATTATGCCAATATTACAATGATCCATTGGCGTTAAAAGTGGATGTATTAAAACAACTACATGCATTTGCCTACTAAGCATCTTTAATTTTAAAAGGACAAATTGTGTATTAGAAAACAATGTTTTGGAACCTCCTTATAACTAGAAGAAGTAGGTGAGTGAATTTAGAAATGTTGGCTTATTCTAAAACAGCGTACAGCAAAGATGCGTCAATATAAAATACAAGAAGGTAAATTACGTAAAATACATTTTGCTTTTGCTTAGTTTTAATATTTTATAACTTTTTAGGTTCAGTGACAATCCTTTTGGTCGAAAACAGTGTTTAAAATGCGAGTTTAACACCCATTATTTGTTTGAGTTCACATGAAATAAAAAGTATCTAACCCTGATGAATGAAATTGTATATACAATATATATATATTGTATTAATAACACAACTGCTTATTATATACACTTAAACTTGACTTTATCCACCAACAGTATGAAAATAGAACAAAAGCGAAAGTAGATCCACGTGTAAGTCGATTCCCAGTAAGTATGCTCAGCTATGTATGTTTAGGAGGATTCAAATCAATAAAAGTGAAAGTAGAACGAAAGCGGAAGTCAACCTCTTGTAAGTAGATTCCCAGTAAGACAACTTCCCAATACAAGGCATAACTCTTGCCAGTCTTCATTACTGGCTGATTTAGGCCTTGCAGTATTTCCTTAAGAAATCTGTGTTGAGAAATCCAGGCCCGCTATGCATTTCTAGTGCAGCGATTCACTATCTTGACACAACAAAGTGAGGGAAATACCGCAAGGGTTAAATCAGCCAGTAATGCAGACTGGCAAGAGTTATGCCTTGCGTTTGGAAGTTGCAGTAAGTATGCTCAGCTATGTATGTTAAAGACGAGTCAATTCAACAAAAGTGAAAGTAGAACAAAAGTTAAAGTAGATCCACGTGTAAGTAGATGCCCAGCTAGTGTGCTCAACTATGTATGGAGGAGTCAAATCAACAAAAGTGAAAGTACAACAAAAGTGAAAGAAGATCCATGTGTAGGTAGATGCCCAGCTAGTATTGTCCACTAGCACTGACACAGATGTTATCCTGTACAGTGATGGGGTCCAGATCGAGGTCGACCTCACAGCTGAAGAGGTTGGGGTTGTAGTACCGGAAGCCGAAGTCGCTGCAGGGGACCAGGTCAACTTGACCTTCGCTGCACGTGTAGAACTGGGTGCAGTCGTTCCAGTTGGGGTAAATGTAGAACAGCAGGTTTGGGTCGCAGTCAAACCGTGGGCACCCGTTGTTTGTGGCTGTAAAGAGTGTGGTAACAATGACTTAACAATGACGTGGCAGAGGCCTAGTACAGTATTGCTGAAAACAAACAGTTCCTAGGTCCAATACTAGTAGTATTGGACCTAGGAACTGTTTGTTTTCAGCAATACAGGCCCTGTGCGCTCATCATATACCAAATTGTGTATACCATGATAACGACACAATCTTTCCCAATCGAAAGTGAGTAGGCGTTATCAAATACATTTGCACTTTTCTATCCACTCAAATAATCTTTATTTCAGTTGAAGTTGAGGCCGGTCTATTCAAATAACACTGAATAAAAAGCTACTATCCTGCACGGGCAGGTTTGTCGACCTTTTAGCTGCATTAGAAGAGCCCATAAATAAAAACGTGACGTCATAACATTGTTCATGACGTATTCGTGATGAAGTGATATTTCGCTCTAGGGCATTGTATAAAAATATAAACCCGGTACGTTTTACGGACATATTTGGGATTTTTTTACATCGTATTTAAGAAATATTTTTGACATCGATGTTTTAAATTTGTAAATAGTAAGCAGTCTGAACTGAAACAGTGAATGTTTACTAATTTTAATTGTTTAATACATGTGATAAAAAAAATCACGTTCTTTACGTTTTCTTTTTCTAAACGTTAAAAATATTGACAAGTAATGACCAGATTCATACAATTTGTTTAAAGGAAAACGATGTATTTCACGTAAAAAAATTCCGTATAATATTTCGACATTTCTCTTTTTACATCATATTCCAGTACTCACTGGCTTGTCGCTTGCCTCGTCGTCTTTGGGTACGTCTTGGTGTGGTGACTCCCTCTGCAAACAGAATAGGTTGAAATTAATATAAGGAGAAACCATGATATCGAGGATATGCCAAGGTTGTGGACCCTTATAGGAAGGAAAATCCCGAGGATGCGAAGTAAAGCGAAGGATCTACAACCTTACCCCGAGGTTAAATGAGTTCGCCATATTATCAACAGTTTTTAGGTCTAAACTATGCTTTGTTATCGCGTTATAGTGAAGATCCCTGGTAATTAGAGTCGTTCATAAAACCATTGTTAAGGGACAATTTACAACCACGTTATATAAGTTGCTTACATGCCGATAACCTTCGTGTGCCTCGGTGGCGCAGTAGGCTAATGCCTTATTTTAGTACCACAGGCGTTAGTGGATACTGGTTCGAGGCGCACTTTCATCAAAACATTTGTACTTCTTATTCTGATATGTATTTGAAACCTTTTCAAAATGAGTCTGAGATAGTTGCTTCAGATCTTTCGCGCAGATTCTTTAAAATATATCAGGGTTTACAATCATTGCAATTCCTCTTAACAGGGTCTACAATTGTCTTTGTAAACCCTCCTGGAGGAACTTTATAAGTTATAACATTCAGTGGAGGTTTACATCGTGAATTATAAGACCCGCATTATTTTTTATTCTACGAGCCGGAGGCGAGTAGAATAAAAAATAATAAGGGTCTTATAATTCACGATGTAAACCTCCACTGAATGTTATAACGTTTTTATCCTACCGAATGTCTCAAAATATTATTAAAAACAAACAGAAATGCTGGAACATCGTTTACTCAAAGAAGCAACAAATCTGGGTTAGAGTCAAAATAAACTGTATCACGTGACATGGACTGACTGACGGGGACGCACGCTTTATTTCGGTAGCGGGGTATAAGGCTTTTATCACCCTCGGTGACATTTATCCACCTGGGTGAGGGTGAATATGGTTATTTGTTCAGGGTCACGTGGACCAATCATAGATCGACATTCTTACATGAGGTAGGATAAACAACGTTGTAAGTCCCTCGTATCGGGGGATACGGTTTAGAAAGGTCGTTTCAAGTATCACGTTATAGGGCTGGTAGGTTGATAATCCCGACACATCGTATTTTGTTCCATCTATGGTACAACTACCTTCGACCTGACAATGGGAAGGTTGTGGTTAACACATACAAACAGATTAAAGGAACAGTAGCACGTTTTTTTTCTTCGAAGTAAATCGATAAAATGTATTTGAAAAATAATATCACCAAAACATCCTTCTCTCTTCGGAAAATCAAGTTAAAAAAATAGTGTACATGGATCCATAAAGCTATGGGAACGTTTTTGTCCTTCGAAATAACAAAATGTGTTCACAATAAAATGGCCGCCATGCAAGTTTGGCTTTATACGCAACACCGTTATTACCACTGTACAGATAATTGGTTTGTGTACTAAGATGTTTTACACTCTAAAGTAAATATAAATGACATAAACCATCATTATAAATGGGAAATTTGAAAATAATAAAATTTGCTTAAAAACGTGTTTCTGCCCCTTTAATGTTCTCACCGCACTCGGGCCGTCTCTCGCAAGTCATGTTTGGTCCCAAAACCATCGAGTCAATGCAGGCGCCAGTTATGAACAAGTTTCCATCGCAGCGCGTGTAGCGGGTAGCACAGTTGTCTTCTGATGGGTAGATGTCACCACCTTGACAGAAGGACCGGGGTCGAATCTGACTTCTCCCCTGTCCTTCCACAACCAGACAAACCACTGCTGTCAAAGCTGGAATACATAGTAATAAAGACAGACATATTAGTGATTACAACAAAATAAAATAAAATAAAAATAAAAATAATACAATTATTATTTATTATACAAATTATAAACGTGTAAAATGTGAGCCACCCAAAAGGGTTATGAGATACTAAAAAGAAATACATCAATACAAAATCAGTACTAAATTAACATCATTTCTTAAAAAGTAAAAACGTTCTTCTCTGTAAAATAAGAAAAATAGGAATATACATACAAGAGAAAACCTCACAATGAACGTCGCCCCTATTCATGAAGAATAAAGAAGTTGTTTATCCATAAATAGTGTATTCATTCCTCATCAAACCGACTGCCAATCAAATATATCACATTCACAATGATTAAAGCAGTGCTGTCTTGGACACGAATTCTTCTCTTACAGATTCATGGGAAGTATAAGGTTGGGGGCATACATTTTTACGATTAAAATTGACACCGGTTCTTTTGGAAGTTAAATAGGAAAATATATTTTGATTGCCTGGGTTCATTTTAAAAAGGCAATGTGAATTTGAACACAGACAATATCCTGTTAGCTCTTGCGACTCTTTGTTGGTCAGGAAGCAACGATGTCAGTTGGATCCAGACATTTGGAGATTTTTCATTGTGCTATCAATACTTGATTAAAAGATTAAAAGCGTTCATTTGAGGATCGGGACTTTCCTTTTCCTCTGCGGATATTACTTCTTGTGTCATTTGGATGCAATCTCATTAAAATCATATTTTTTATTCGTTCCCAATGTTAAACTTTAAACATTTGGGCAATCTCATTAAAATAATATCTTTGAATCGTTAATGTTAATTCGTTAAATGATATGATTTTAATGAGATTGATTTGGATGCACATTAAGTTCATGCATGTACATGCAGAGGTATGAACTACAAAAATATCCCAATTGCATTGTTTCATAAGAAAGGGTTCTATCATGTTATTTTTGTGGAAACGAATGTTATTACTACTTGATTTTATCTAAATCCTGTACAAACATATTACTGAGGTTAAAGTTGTAGTTGACAAATTGATAAAGACTAGAGTACATTCAAAAATGAGAAGCGAGGTCATTCATCGGTGTTACGAGTAGTTTAGCTTGCTGAGGCGTAACCAGACATTGGTGATAAGTATTTTGATAAGATATTACTTTGTGTATATTCTATCGATATATATGTTATATCTTATATACAGCGTTTTTCTCATTTCACGTAATGTACAAAAACAAGATGGCGGATTCTGTGATAGATTTGAATCTTGAAGTTGTAGAACGAGTCATTTCAGTGCACACATGTCGCTCTTCCTTCATTTGTATTCATTGGAACAGGTAATTGGTGAGGAAACAGTGGTAGCCTACATCTCTATTTAACAAACCTATGTACCTATGTACATCTCTATTTAACAAACCAGCTTTTGTCTTCACTTAAAGACTTTATTTTGTTGAAGCACGCCCCTATTGTACCCACACATCTCCCTGCATGACGTCACTGTATCGTCTGAAGCCTGATGGTTTGAAGTCTGCATGATGCAGGTTAATATGGTAAATACTATGGATGGCAATTTCTTTTTTAACCCTACATAACATTTATAATCATTGTTATATGCGTTGAGAAAAGTATCATCCACATTGCATGCCCTTAACCGTATATTATTTATCGTCTTCTCATTGCTTCTGAAACGTCTGCTGGAGCAGACGACAACTCGATGACAATTTATATTAACCCTACATGACCACTATAATCAATGTCAAATGCGGTGAGGATATTTTCATCCATATTGCATGCTCTTAACAGTATATTATGTATCGTCTGCTCATGGCCTCTGAACGTCTGCTCGAGCAGACGACAACTCGCTGACCTTCAAAACGGCGCGTGAAGAGGTTGGATCTACGTCACGAACGCTGAGAACAAACAATCCCCCAATCCGACAATCCCCTGCTAATTAAAGGTGAACCGGGGGACTCTTTCAAACGCCGCATGTTCGTTTGTATACCACCAGTGTCTTACAGGGATGTATACGTATTTATCTTACCTGCACAGGTGTGTCCTGATATGGACAGGTTTTACCTGGAAATCTCATCAGGAAGTTTTACGTTGGAAAATAAATCTGTATAAATCCCTATCGTATTGGCAGTTCCATTTAGATTTCATTGGTTCTTTGAAGTTTGATTCCATTACCTTCGCTTCACCTGACATTTTTCATAGGTAAGATCAGCATTGAACACTATCTTTATGTTGAACATATTAGGAATTGGAAATTAACATGATTACTGATATGTTGCAACATAACATATGAGATAAACAAATTACATTTTGGAAATTTAAAGCATCATTCATGGAATGCTAGTTATATCAATCAGATATGTGTGCAATAATGTAAATTAAGTAATGATAGAGTTCGTTTATATCGTTATGTCTTACATTTTCGTATATACATTATATAATAATGCTTGAGTAGGGAAGATACTCGTCCCAATGTTTTAATCGTATTTCTAATATAAACGCAATTCTTACGTGGGATTTAAATCAATGTCCTTTGTTAAATCCTTACAGAAAGTCCTTTAACAAAGCAGCCTTTACTAAGGTTAACTTTAACTCCCATTCTTTAGCACAGCAGTAAGATAGCCCGAGTGACTTGCCATCACCTTAGTACTTAATACTTAATACTTAGCAATTTATGAAAGAATGCCCAGGACTGTACTTGCTTGGAATATGACGAACAGCTGACATATTGTCTATTTCATATGAATGATTTTTATAATATATATATATATATAAATATCAAATAAACAATATTGATAATTATCATTGGAATTATGAAGGTGCATGAACCACATACTTAAACTCAATAGAATGACTGTATTTATTTCCTTGAAAATACGTCTCAAAATAGAAAGACGTGTTTTCTTTTAATGCAAACCATTTTAATAACTACCATTTATAAGAACATTATTATGCTTGATTCAACAATGTTACATCATAATAAATATAAACTTTTTGTAAAGATTTTGGAATAAAAGTGTTCTTACCAGTAGAAATGAGAAGCCTATTCATCGTGTCACAGTTACAACCAACTTGTACTGGAGAGTAGAAACCAATCGGAAGTTGCAAAGGGGGAAGGGAGATAACCCTGTTTGAAGAGGGTATGCACTTAACAATGGTATATGTTAAGGAACTTGTGTTTGAGTAACAGTACTATGCTTTAGCAATGTGTGACTTATTCGAGTTCACACCAAACTTCATCACCGCACCCACTGTATTAAGAATGAGCACTTTATAAACTTGCCTTTTTATAACAAAACTTTAAAACAATTAAACAACCCGATTTAACACATACAAAGTGATAAAGTATATTGTATGCAACACTTTCTCGAAGTAAAGAGAAAACTTAAAATCAGTAAATTAAATAAATATGATAAAACCATTAGATTATTTTAAAGAATTGGAATACCATGTTATCAAATCTTCACTAAAAGCAAAGCTTATATCATTATCAAGTCTCTTCCAGTTGCTATTCTGACTGGAAATAGTTGATATGGGTAAAAGGGTAAATTAAAAAAAAAATTAAAATGAATTATGCTGTAAACAAGTATATTACCCATGTAACTACACTCTTACAATTTTTACTTAATTTCCGTTGTCCGGCTACTTCACTGAATTCAGGAAGCAAGAAGGAGAAATCGCAACAATGAAAACAACTGGAGCACGTTTTGGGCATATTATTTTTTTCTCAAATTTATTATTTATTATATACTGTTACGTTAGAATGTGAAACATCGCATTCCATCACCCAATAAGCAGTATTCATAGAAAACGGTTGTCCGTATAGTGATAGAAAATGGTGCGATGTATAAAGCGATTTGTTTTCAGTTCAAAGATCTATATTTTCATTGATTTTTTTTACAAAGCGACAATTTTGTTGAACTATCCAGTGTGAGAGGTAGATTTGTAGCTTTCATGCAATTTAGAGAGTCCAAACAACAAAATGGTTGACCATTCCATCATAGTGCCATATTTAAAACTCTACACTTAGTGTTTAGGTAAAGCTAAATCAGTCCAGGGACTTTCTACATGTAATATCTAATTACAGAGTCCCTGATCAGTCAAAACTTCATTCAAGCGGCCATTTTAGTGAGATCATCTTAAAATGGCGACTCGAAGGGAACTTGGATTCGCATGACATTGGTATTAGACCTCCTTTTGAGGATAATTATGAGTATTATTTAGCCATTGACTACACTTATGAGAGATGAGCACATGATTTCAGTAAGAACGACGTGCCACTTAATTTAGCAGACTCCTAGATCCGTAACTTGAATAGAGGCTTTGCAGTTTGTTTGGACAGTCCGCATGTAGTTTCAACGAATTTACATATAAGATCTTCATTTGTGCCATCTTTTAAAATTCCAGTTTCATTAACGAGCCGAATAAACAAACATTCACTGGACACTTGCACCGTGTGTCATGTTATTATCAATATTGTTTATATACTAAAAATCTACAAACCCTCAGACCCTGTGGTTATTGAACACACGGTTTAGGTATCGATACCCTGCGCTAACATTCTTCTTTATGGAAGCACTATAGTCGTATTCTTTAATAAAATAATAATAATGATATACATTTTAACGCCTAATACCCAGTGCAAGCACTGCTCAATGGCGGTACGAATATTACCCTGAAGGAATATTGTACTTTCGGTGCCGCTACTAAGCGCTCCGCGCGACCATATAGGTCCGTACATCCCTTGTTCAGGTACCCATTTAAACAACTGGGTGAGTGCAATGTGGATGAAGTGTCTTGCCCAGGGGCACAACACAGTATAAGACCCAGGTGACAAATGTTTGGTATCTCCACCGGAATTCGAACCCGGGCCGAGGGCGTGAGAGGCAAGCATGCTAACCACTACACCACTGTGTTCCATAATGTTACAAATGCCATTTCAAAATTCCGGAACATTTATAGTAAGAACTTAACAGCGCATATATTTCTGAATAAATTTACCTCGGGCTCTTGTTTAAAAAGGTGCTTATTTGATACCCATTGATTATTAGAGGAAAGACGGTATGAATCTAAACACGGAGAAATAAACAATTTAATGGATATGAAGTGGCATAAAAAAAACCAAAGATGCATATTCACATAATAAACATTCATTTGAAGAAAAAAACAGCTTTTAAGAAACAATAATATACAAAAAATCGACAACTTCCCCATCCTGACTCATCCGCATAGTAAACAAATAACGTCGCCATCTTCTTCAGAAACCATTGTAAACTGCGACAACCTAACTGAGTCAACACCTAGCTGTATATTCTCTCTCAGCGTACTAATTACGCCAGTGAAATAAGACTAATGAGCTGACAGTCGTGTGTTGTGTACTAAGAGACTGGGTGTATTGACACTGTGTATCTGGGTAGTACTAGATACAGGATAGAAGCGTCACGTGTTAACTGTTCTCTATAATTGCAATGGGATGGCAGTAATGTGCATTTTACAAAGGCCGGGCTAATCAAATAATCAATTATAAATGAAAGCAGGTATGTGTTCTTTAATCTAGTGAGTATAAGTTATTCAAATACAGGATTCAGGATACATATTAGACCTATATTCTGTATACTTTGTATACTTTATTACTTATCATTATTAACAAATATTTTATTATGGTGATGATGATGGTTGTGATGGTGACGGTGACGATGACGACAATGAAGATGGCGATGATGATGGTGATGGTGATGATGATGATGATGATGATGATGATAATGGGATGATAATGAGGATAATGATATGGCGATGATAATGATGATGATGGTTGTGATGACGATGACGATAATAATGATAATGATAAGGAGGCAAACGACGACAAATAATCATCGATACAAATGATTACCTGTACTTAACATGTTGATTAGAACGATGATAATCACGATGATAAATGCTGATGATAATAACGATACCAAATGCTGATGATAATAACGATGATAAATACAGATGCTAATAACGATGATAAATGCTGATGATAATAACGATACTAAATGCTGATGATAATAACGATGATAAATGCTGATGATAATAACGATGATAAATGCTGATGATAATAACGATGATAAATGCTGATGATAACAATGATGATAAATGCTGATGATAATAACGATGATAAATGCTGATGATAATAACGATGATAAAAACTGATGATAATAACGATGATAAAAACTGATGATAATAACGATACTAAATGCTGATGATAATAACGATGATAAATGCTGATGATAATAACGATGACAGATGCTGATGATAATAACGATGATAAATGCTGATGATAATAACGATGATAAATTCTGATGATAAAAACGATGATAAATGCTGATAATAATAACGATAATAAATGCTGATGATAATAGCGATGATAAATGCTGATGATAATAACGATGATTAATGCTGATGATAATAACGATGAGAAATGCTGATGATAATAACGATGAGAAATGCTGATGATAATAACGATGATAAATGCTGATGATAATAACGATGATAAATGCTGATGATAATAACGATGATAAATGCTGATGCTAATAACGATACTAAATGCTGATGATAATAACGATGATAAATGCTGATGATAATAGCGATGATAAATGCTGATGATAATAACGATGATTAATGCTGATGATAATAACGATGATAAATGCTGATGATAATAACGATGATTAATGCTGATGATAATAACGATGAGAAATGCTGATGATAATAACGATGAGAAATGCTGATGATAATAACGATGATAAATGCTGATGATAATAACGATGATAAATGCTGATGATAATAACGATGATAAATGCTGATGATAATAACGATGATAAATGCTGATGCTAATAACGATGATACATGCTGATGATAATAACGATGATAAATGCTGACGAGAATAACGATGATAAATTCTGATGATAATAACTATGATAATTGCTGATGATAATAACGATGATAAATGCTGATGATAATAACGATTGTTAAAAACAAATTCAACAACCAGTTACTAGTTTATCCATATTGTACATAATGAATGATGTTTGAGGTGTGAAAGTCAACTTTGTAACAACATTGTTGTTTTTGTCAACTGAACCTGAAGTTTATCACGTGGTTTCGTCACAAGGACAACAGTTATTTTTGGATAAATACCAGCTAGTACCATTACAACTCCAGTAGTTCCTTAAAATGTCAATGTGAATAATTTGTTTTTGAAGAAAATTGGTCACATAATGTTGTTTTTTTTATGTCGAAAGAGATTAATCCAGAAAAAGACATGTGCAGAGAACATAACAAAAGATAAAGAACAACAGAAAAGGACAAAGAACAACAGAAAAGGACAGATAACAACAAAAAAGGACAGAGAACAACAGAAAAAGACAAACAACAACAGAAAAAAGACAAACAACAATAGAAAATGAGAGAGGAAATATAATTCTTCCTATTTAATGATATACTAAATATATATCTTCCACTAGTGATGTTGTCAGCCACCCAGGTGTTTCTGCACGTGAATAGATTTACGTATTTACAATAGAACAATACATTGATTATAACCGTTTCTCAGAGAAGTCCTGACCTATCTCGCCCAAAGTATAAACACTTTGCAACATTAAAGGGACACTGCGTCGAGGATAAATATGGGATCAAGTTTATCTACCTATGCTGATTAGCGTGTCTGCTGACGAGTTACGGTTCGCTTCACTGTTTACATGGAGTAGTTTTTTTTATTATTAATTACTTCATTTGTCTGAAATTCGGGGTCTGTGACTTGTTAGCAGACACGTTAATCAGCATGGGTAGATAAATCTGATCTCATATTTAACCTAGACGCGGTGTCCCTTTAAAGTCACTGCAGCACGACTTTTGCATTTTATTTTTTCTCAAATTCCCCATCTGTTATTAAAGTTTATACAACAAATTTATTTTTAAGGGTAAAATCTCATAACACGACCCGATAAGCCATACCCATTGAGAACGGTATTCCGTATTGGGAGACAATGGTGAGACGGATAAAGCGACACTTTTGTGGAACTCGTCAGTGTGAGAGGTAGATTTGTAGGTCTGAGTGTTAACGTATCGATACATTAGTCATATCACTTGAACTACCTTCGAGAGGCCATTTTTAAGTGAACACCTTAAAATGGCCGCTCGATTGGAAATGGATTCGCGTGGCTTAACCGAACCATGTTCATTCGTACGTTCAGGAGTATTATTTAGCCATTTGTAACACTTATTTACCTTTTTATGTTTTTTTGTTTTTTTTATTTCAGTGAGAACGGCGTGATATAGTGCCTTTAAACACGCATAGAAGCGAGGTGGGTCAGTGTAATTGGTAGACGATGTCCACCGACTGATTGACATTTCTAGTGACAGCAATCCATTGTCATGGTTCCATGGATCTATTTTCGCGTCGACAAATAGATAGCAGATCATTAAACTTCAGGTATAATGAAGATATAAACGATCGGATATATCAACATTTTCAACACATATATAGTCATTAGGAACCGGCTATACAGTCTTACCAATCTATGCAACAAACCGTTCGTCAAGAGAGTGTAACGAAAATATTTATTTACGGTCGTGAACCACCAAATCTACAATTTATTATTTTTCAATTAGTTAAGGAGTGACATTATGTCAAACGTTATAAATGATGTTTTGTGTTTTATAAATGTGTAAGTCGCG